>WNWK01007133.1:0-97323 GCA_009830355.1 Cherax destructor | reverse complement strand
GCTCCACAGCCAGGATCATTTCACTAACTTTCAAGGTACGAAGGGCAGACTTCCTGTCATATCACTGCTTCACCTTAAACTGGCGTCCCTTAAGGATGTACGATGCCACCAGTCTCATGTGTGCCAGACAATTCCTGAAAGTGACATTATACTCCGGTGAGGAAGCATCGCCTTCACCACCTAGCCAGTTTTATTTTAGAGCTGCTAGTGTCTTCATTACCTGATGTCTAAAGACTAGCTCAAAGGGAATAAAGTCGTGGGATTCTTAGTGTTTTTTTTTAAATGGCAAACAAAAAGTAAGGGAATTCCCTCAATCCAGTCAATTGCATAATCTAAAAACAAGGCGCACTTAAACTCCTTAGTGTCTGATGATATATCTCTACCACGTGACTGAGGATGGTGTGCTATACAGTAGAAACTCTGGTCTCGATACCTAATCCCCTTTTAAAACTTTCTAAAACATCTTAAATGTAAAAGAAACGCCCTTTGTTGATTTGAGGCTCCATTGGCAATCATACTTTGATAAAAAATGAAAACCCACCAGAGTCTTCAAAACCAAGTGTTTATTAATCTTATGCCAAAAAAAATAGCTTTAAGGTACCTGCTTGGTCGAAGAATATAATTATAGTTAATAGCTATTACTCATTTTTTTCCTAGGAAGCGGACGAACACAATATACCGCACTAGTTTACTGAATAGCTCACATATAGCTTGTGTAGGCTGGAGTGGTGCTGCCTTGGTTGGGATTTACCGTCATTTGACAAAAGTGGCAAGATGCCCAGGTGTTCCCTCTCTCACAGACATAACTTGCTCCAGACTTAGGACTTGTTTCTGAAAGGCGGAATCCTCTCAGCCCTGTCTGACAGCACATCAACAACGGCTGATTTCTTTATTAGAATCTCTTCCTTAAAACAGAAACTCTGGGCTAGTTAGGAAGCTGCCTCCGGTAACAGATGATGAAGTAATCTTAAGCATGTCGTCAAATCTTTGTGCCTCGATTAGTTATTCTATATTTGGAGCAGTCCCTCTTAAACCCTCTTAAATTCTTACCCAGACCACAGGTAGGTCTTACCTTAGCTTGTTTACTGTCACCTGCAGGTTAGACTCATGAAACAGGGCCACCCAATCTAGCTCATCGGCAGGATTATGGGAAGCATCAGAAAAGACATAAGAACCTTATCCTTAGTCATTTTCTCATGGATAGCACAAACTGGAAAGAATTCCGGCAGATTAACTTTCTCTTCTCAAACCTCGGAGTCAGGATGTTCCCAAGGTAATGAATGATTCCTCAACTCTCAAGTGAACCTACGACGTTGTTGACTAAAATAATGATTAACGACTTGAAAAGTTATCTCATTAGAAATAACTTCAAGTAGATATCTAATCTGGTATGTCAATTCTACCGCTGACACGATTATACTTTTTTACTAAAATATAAGAGATAAGATTTCGTTCGGATTTTTAACCCCGGAGGGTTAGCCACCCAGGATAACCCAAGAAAGTCAGTGCGTCATCGAGGACTGTCTGTCTTATTTCCATTGGGGTCCTCAATCTTGTCCCTCAAGATGCGACCCACACCAGTCGACTAACACCCAGGTACCTATTTGCTGCTAGGTGAACATGACAACAGGTGTAAGAAAACTCGTCGAAATGTTTCCACCCCGCCGGGAATCGAACCCGGGCCCTCCGCGTGTGAAGCGAGAGTTCTGCCAGCCAGGCCACGGGGCCTGTATAAGTATTATAAAGGTGACACATTCTGCCTACGAAAGCAAAAGACTCGACAGGCGATGCAACATACGCCCTATGAAAAGCAGTGGTGCCATGAGTACACTAGAGAAACACAATAAGTGTCAGGGGCCCAAGACTGTTTAACTGCCTCCCAGCATACATAAAGGGGCTTACCAATAGACCTCTGGCTTTTGTCAAGAGGGAGCTGAACAGGCACCTAAAGTCAGTACCTGATCAGTTGGACTGTGGGTTATCCGTTGGATTGCGTGCGGCCGGCAGTAACAGCCTGGTTGATCAGGCCCTGATTTATCTCAAGGCTTCGTCATGGACCGGTCCGCGGGGGCGTTGACCCCTGCAGAAAATATTCTCCACCTTGCCTACGTCTTATGCAATCAGGAGAAACATGCAAAATTTCTCTGATGTGAGTTTTGTGAGCGAAGTATTGTGTTCGTTTACCGGTGCTCTCTTGTACTGTGTTCGTTTACCGGTGCTCTCTTGTATTGTGTTCGTTTACCGGTGCTCTCTTGTATTGTGTTCGTTTACCGGTGCTCTCTTGTATTGTGTTCGCTCACCGGTGCTCTCTTGCATTGTGTTCGCTTACCGGTGCTCTCTTGCATTGTGTTCGCTTACTGATGCTCTCTTGCATTGTGTTCGCTTACTGATGCTCTCTTGCATTGTGTTCGCTTACCGGTGCTCTCTTGCAATGTGTTCGCTTACCGGTGCTCTCTTGCATTGTGTTCGCTTACCGGTGCTCTCTTGCATTGTGTTCGATTACCGGTGCTCTCTTGTATTGTGTTCGATTACCGGTGCTCTCTTGTATTTACCGCAAAACAAATACATAAATTACTACCACACGTGTGCATGTGAATGCTCGCTCTACATAAATGGTGTATGTGTATTTCACCATTAATATTTAATGTTGAAGTGTGACCTAAGTATTCACCACATAAATAGTGATGTGTATGTATTCTTATGAATGTATAAACACACACAGTCAGGAGCTATGAATCGACCCCTGCAACCACAAATAGGTGAGTACAACACACACACACACACACAATAATATATATATATATATATATATATATATATATATATATATATATATATATATATATATATATATAATGTGTGTGTGTGTGTGTGTTTATACATTCATAAAAATACATACACATCAATACTTAGGTCACACTTCAACATTAAATATTAATGGTGAAATACACACACCATTTATGTAGAGCGAGCATTCACATGCACACGTGTGGTAGTAATTTATGTATGTATTTGTGTTAGCGGTAAATACAAGAGAGCACCGGTAAGCGAACACAATACAAGAGAGCACCGGTAAGCGAACACAATACAAGAGAGCACCGGTAAGCGAACACAATGTAAAGCTCTTGCTTCACGCACGGAGGGGCCGGGTTCAATTCCCGGTGGGGCAGAAACATTTCGAAATGTTTCCTTACATACACATACACACACACATATATACAACAGGCCTAGTGTCTAATTGACATGTGCCTAGGACAAAATGGTAACTAACTAACTAACAATACAAGAGAGCACCGGTAAGCGAACACAAGGGTGGTTTGATTGCATTTTCCTGGACTGCAGGAAGGCCTTCGACACAGTTCCTCACATGAGATTAGTAAAGAAGTTGGAAGAACAAGCATGTATAACAGGAAGGGCACTGGAATGGATCAGGGAATACCTCACAGGGAGGCAACAACGGGTCATGGTGCGTGATGAGGTATCACAGTGGGCGTCTGTGACGAGCGGCGTACAGCAGGGGTCAGTCCTAGGACCAGTGTTATTCTTGGTATATGTAAACGACATGACGGATGGGATAGACTCAGAAGTGTCTCTGTTCGCAGATGATGTGAAATTAATGAGGAGAATCACATCGGAAGAGGACCAAGCAGGACTTCAAACAGACCTGGACAAGTTTGACATCTGGTCTAGCAACTGGCTTCTCGAATTCAATCCCACCAAATGCAAAGTCATGAAGATCGGAGAAGGGCAAAGAAGACCGCTGACAGAGTACAGGGTAGGTGGACAAAGGCTACAAACCTCGGCAAAGGAGAAAGACCTTGGGGTGAGTATAACGCCAAGTACGTCTCCGGAGGCACACATCAACCAGATAACTGCGGCAGCATATGGGCGACTGGCAAACCTAAGATTAGCGTTCCGTTACCTAAACAAGGAATCGTTCAAGACACTGTACACCGTGTACGTCAGGCCCATACTAGAATATGCAGCACCAGTCTGGAACCCACACCTGGTCAAGCACGTAAAGAAACTATAGAAAGTGGAAAGGTTTGCGACAAGGCTAGTTCCACAACTCAGGGGTCTGTCTTATGAAGAAACATTGAGGGAAATAGGAGTAACAACACTGGAGGAAAGAAGGGTCAGAAGAGACATAATAACGACATACAAAATACTGCGGGGAATCGACAAGGTAGACAGTGACAGGATGTTCCAGAGAGGGAACACAGAAACAAGGGGACACAACTGGAAGCTGAAGACTCAGATGAGTCAAAGGGATGTTAGGAAGCATTTCTTCAGCCACAGAGTAGTCAGGAAGTGGAATAGTCTAGAGAAAGATATAGTGGAGGCAGGAACCATATATAGTTTTAAGACGAGGTATGATAAAGCTCATGGAGCAGGGAGAGCAGAGACCCAGTAGCGGACAGCGAAGAGGCGGGGCCAGGAGCTGAGTCTCGACCCCTGCAACCACAATTAGGTGAGTACAATACAAGAGAGCACCGGTAAGCGAACACAATACAAGAGAGCACCGCTAAGTGAGCACAATACAAGAACGTATCCTATGTGTTGTTATTGATATATATATATATATATATATATATATATATATATATATATATATATATAATCAATAACAGCACTGCGACTAGCCGAAGATTCGAACCCATGTCGTTTTGGTCCGCCCCATGGTGTTATTGATTGAATACCACTCGTTCGTGGTTACAATAATATAAAATACTGCTCGTGGAGGCTAGTACACCAAACGGGGAGTAGAATGAAATTAGCTCAGAGGCACCCACAGCACCGTATGTCCTCGGATCACGGTAAAACACTTAGCTCTGCTGGGTGCATGATTCTTGTAGGATTGCGTGGTCCTGTGGGTTAGAGCGTCATGTGTGATTTTTGCTCACCATGGGGCGGGCCAAAACAACTTTTGTTCGAATCCTCGGCTGGCCGCAGTGTTGTTATTGATTCAATACCACTAGTTTGTGGTTACAATATATATATATATATATATATATATATATATATATATATATATATATATATATATATATATATATATATATATATGTCGTCCGATTAGGTAAAACTTGCGATTTTGGCTTAAATAGCAACGCTCACCTTGCCATATAGGACAAGTGAAAATTTGTGTATGCAATAATTTCGCAAAAATCATTCTGAACATAACGAAAAAATATATTTCATTGTGTTTGTTTATTATTAAATTAATGTTAACGTATCTAAAATATATTTAGTTGGGTTAGGCTAAATTAAATTGCGCTTGTTGTAATAAGGTTAGGTAGGTTTTCAAAGTTTCTCTTGGTACAAAATTATAAATTCTTACATTAACATAAATGAAAAAAAAATATCTTTAAACGTATAAGAGAAACTTTTAGAAAGGACTTAATTTTAGATGAGTTCTTGCTAATTGACCAGTTTTACCTAATCGGCACGACATATATATATATATATATATATATATATATAATTGAAGTGTAAAGAACACTTGTCAGTATTCAGTAATAACCCACATAGTCTGTATATTTCGATCCCCTTCTGGGATCTTCAGCAGATACATAAGTGAAACGAGAAGATTATATTGGGAAGGTTGCACCTCTCCTCGTACATGTGAGTGGGGAGACGTGTTAATTAAGCAGTGGGTGGGTAAGACAGGTCCTGAATTGAAGCTAGAAATTTGGGTAGGAAGTTCCTTTGTGCTGTGTGATTCCTGATGTGCTAGCCTTTTGTATTAGGTTGGAAGCTGGTATGTACTTTTTGAGGGCGAATTTTGAAATGACATCTGGTTTCTATATACATACAGTAGATAACCACATTTCGCTCGAGATACGTTACAGAAAAACGGAGCTATTCATGAAAACACGAAATATGGAGTGAATAACTTATAAAAAAAATAGGATACGTTCTAACCCTCCACTGAAAAAGCCAAACAACTTTTCTTGTAAATTCTCATTATTGTTCAATTATTTTAAAAGACAAGCATATATCACGGACATATTAAAGCATGTTATTGTAGTAAAATTCTAGTTGTTTAAGTGGTTTGATGTCAATGAACAGGATTGGAGTGCCTACTAGGCGTCACATGAGGTGATTGACGTAGAGGGCTGGAATTTGTTGACTGTAGTGGATGGCTGGAATTCACTGGCTGAAGTGGATGGCTGGAATTCACTGGCTGAAGTGGATGGCTGGGATTCACTGGCTGAAGTAGATGGATTGGATTCGCTGGCTGAAGTGGATGGCTGGGGTTCATGGGTTGAAGTGGATATATGGGTTTCGTGGGTTAAAGTGGATGGCTGGGATTCACTGGCTGAAATGGATGGCTGAGATTCGCTGGCTGAAATGGATGGCTGGGATTCACTGGCTGAAGTAGATGGATTGGATTCACTGGCTGAAGTTGATAGTTTGGGTTTGCTGGCTGAAGTGGATAGCTGGGGTTCGCTGGCTGAAGTGGATAGCTGGGGTTCGCTGGCTGAAGTGGATAGCTGGGGTTCGCGAGTGAGATCCTGTCTTCCACCACAAACGAAAAACAACAGGACCCTCCCATTCTTCATCCACCCCCATCCCCCTTGAGGTAGTCACAAACAACAGGAGCCTCCCATTCTTCATCCACCTTTCCCCGGGTGAGGTAGTCACAAACAACAACAGGAGCCTCACATTCTTCATTCACCTTCCCCCGGGTAAGGTAGTCACAAACAACAACAGGAGCCTCCCATTCCTCAGGGTCGCTCAATAATATACTGATAGTGACAAATTAACTGAACGTGACTCCTGTTATTTTAGTCCATTATATACTAGTTTCAAAAGAATTTATAAACTGCACAACATTTGTCAAGGATATATGTTTTTAAATCATGGTAAGTTGTCATTTTATTGCAGTTTATGGCACCATTGTTTCATTGTTCATCAAAACCAACTTTTTATCGCTGAAAGTACGCAGTACTTTATCCAGACAGTCAGCTGTACTTTAGCCAGACAGCCAGCTGTACTTTAGTCAGACAGCCAGCTGTACTTTAGCCAGACAGCCAGCTGTACTTTAGAAAGGCAGCCAGCTGTAATTTAGCCAGGCAGCCAGCTGTACTTTAGCCAGGCAGCCAGCTGTACTTTAGCCAGGCAGCCAGCTGTACTTTAGCCAGGCAGCCAGCTGTACTTTAGCCAGGCAGCCAGCTGTACTTTAGCCAGGCAGCCAGCTGTACTTTAGCCAGGCAGCCAGCTGTACTTTAGCCAGGCAGCCAGCTGTACTTTAGCCAGGCAGCCAGCTGTACTTTAGCCAGGCAGCCAGCTGTACTTTAGCCAGGCAGCCAGCTGTACTTTAGCCAGACAGCCAGCTGTACTTTAGCCAGACAGCCAGCTGTACTTTAGCCAGACAGCCAGCTGTACTTTAGCCAGACAGCCAGCTGTACTTTAGCCACACAGCCAGCTGTGTGGCTAAAGTACTGCGTTCTTTGATGCAGAGTGTGCAGGTTCGAATCCTGCCGTGGACTGAGAGATAATGTTTGTAAATAATTTCGCCCGTTTGCAAATTAAGCACACACACAATCAGTGATGCAGTGGAGGCAGGATAGCCTTAAGAAGAGGTACGATAAAGTTCTTGGACCAGGGAGAGAGTGGACCTAGTAATAACAAGCGAACTGGTGGAGCCAGGAGCTGTAAATCGACCTCTGCAACCACAAATAGGTGAACACACACACACACTTATACGTAGTGAGCTACACAACAAAAATATAATTACTAACTAGACTTTTAGTTTGTTTAATCCATGAAAGGAGGCAGGCGAGTTAATGCTGGTGTGGGGCTCTTGATCCACAAAACCGAACTTATCCTTGGATCAAACTTAAATGCCTTGCAGTTCCCAGGAGTTATATGACCCCAGCAGATTCAAAGCTCTCCCTGATTAAAATCAATTTAAACAAATTTTGGTTTTTAGCCCTACCTAAGCTGCGCGAACAGCAGAAAATCATCTGCCACGCCTAGTAATAATTAGTTCCCATTAAAAATTACTAGAAGCACATAGGACTAATACTGCAGCCTGCAACGTAAAAAACCCACTGTTGATGTGTGATATTCTGCACGTGTGCTGGTGGCCAGTAACTGGATGGGTGACCACGTGGACACAGACTCGCTCTCAGTTGTTCCTCTCCATACCGAGTGTTGTGCCTAGTAGTGTTCAATTCAATTCAAGATTTATTTCTCTGTAAAAAATTACAATGTGTGTTTTACATCTGAAGACAATAATTACAAAGATGGCCGTTAGCATGCCCAGGCATGCCTGGGCATGCTAGGCATTTCGGGCAGACTTAATACTAGTTCTTAATCTATATTACAAATTACATATGAATACAAATTTCAAATGATTAAATAGATTTACAATAGTGAGGTAGTTCAGGATAACTAGATTGTATTACAAATTACAAATTAGTACAAATTTCAGATGATTAAATAGATTTACAATAGTGAGGTAGTTCAGAATATTTAGATTGTAAAAAATTTAGTAATAAGAATTGTTTTGTCTTGGCATGTTACACAGTTTCTATTAAAGCTCCAATATTGGAGTATATCAGACTAGTTTGAGATTTATTAGACAATAGCTATATTCGGGATTTTATGTTTACTGTCCTTTGGGTCAGTGTTGGTGTAGATGAGGAGGATGTGTGTGTGTGTGTGAATCGGTGGTTTGTGTGTGTGTGTTTAGGTGATGGTGGGGTGTTAGTGAGATAAGATGTTTTTTGATGATAGTGTTGAAAATGGTGGCTGAGTCTGCAGTTTTGGAGTTTTCAGGTAGGGAGTTTCAGATTTTAGGCCCTTTAATGTACATTGAACGTTTGTATAGATTTAGCCGGACACGTGGAATATCATAGAGACTTTTGTGTCTGGTGTTGTGTCTATGCGTCCTGTCACAACTATCAAGAAAGCGTTTTAGTTCAGGGTTACTATTGGAATTTATGGTTCTGTACATGTAGGTTGCACAGTAGTAAGTGTGGATGTTCTGGACAGTGAGTAAATTTAGGTCTTTGAAGAGTGGGGGGGGGGGTTGCCTGGGATTGGATTGTGTGATAATTCTTACTGCGGCTTTTTGTTGAGTTAATATTGGTTTTAGGTGAGTTGTTGCTGTTGATCCCCAAGCACATATGGCATAGGTGAGGTAGGGATAGATGAGTGAATAGTATAGTGTGAGCAGGGCTGATTGTGGTACATAGTAACGTATCTTAGAGAGGATCCCAACCGGTTTAGATACATTTTTTGCTATGTGGTTGATATGGGTGCTGAAATTCAGGTTGCTCTCCAGGTGTAGGCTCCAGGAATTTGCCCTCATTGTGTTTAGCAATAGGAGTGTTGTCAATCATTATGTTCAGTTGTGCAACTCCTGTTCTGTTCCCAAACATAATGTAGAAGGTTTTGTCAGTGTTAAGTGTAAGTTTGTTGGCTGTCATCCATGGTGATATTTTTAGTAGCTCTTCATTAACAATGGTGTTGAGTGAGGCAAGATTTGGGTGGGAGATGACATAAGTCGTATCATCAGCAAAGAGAATCGGTTTCAGGTGTTGGGATACGTTGGGAAGATCATTGATGAATAGGAGGAAGAGCAGGGGACCAAGGACACTTCCCTGTGGTACTCCAATTTCAAGTGGCCATGTAGATGAAGTTGTGTCTTTAATGGTGACGTATTGATACTTGTTTGTAAGATAAGATTTGAAATACATAAGAGCGTGGCCTCTTATGCCGTAATGGTCAAGTTTTAGGAGTAGGATGCCGTGGTCTACTGTATCAAAAGCTTTCCCCTTTTCAATAAAGAGTCCTAGCGGATATTCCTTGTTTTCAAGTGCTGTGTAAAGTAGGTCCAACATTTTTACAATTGCATCGTGTTCGGTATGTTTACCTCTCCTTACACGAGTGTTGTGCCTAGTAGTGCTCGGTGTGTTTACCTCTCCTTACATGAATGTTGTGCCTAGTAGTGTTCAGTATGTTTACCTTCCTTACATAAGTGTTGTGCCTAGTAGTGTTCGGTGTGTTTACCTCTCCATAAAGAATAAGAATTTCCCTTGACTGGACTGTACTAGTTTACCTATCATTTGGACTGTACTAGTTTACCTATCATTTGGTCTGTACTAGTTTACCTATCATTTGGACTGTACTAGTTTACCTATCATTTGGTCTGTACTAGTTTACCTATCATTTGGTCTGTACTAGTTTACCTATCATTTGGACTGTACTAGTTTACCTATCATTTGGACTGTACTAGTTTACCTATCATTTGGACTGTACTAGTTTACCTATCATTTGGTCTGTACTAGTTTACCTATCATTTGGACTGTACTAGTTTACCTATCATTTGGTCTGTACTAGTTTACCTATCATTTGGTCGTCTAGTTACCTATCATTTGGTCTGTACTAGTTTACCTATCATTTGGTCTGTACTAGTTTACCTATCATTTGGTCTGTACTAGTTTACCTATCATTTGGTCTGTACTAGTTTACCTATCATTTGGTCTGTACTAGTTTACCTATCATTTGGACTGTACTAGTTTACCTATCATTTGGTCTGTACTAGTTTACCTATCATTTGGACTGTACTAGTTTATCTATCATTTGGACTGTACTAGTTTACCTATCATTTGGACTGTACTAGTTTACCTATCATTTGGTCTGTACTAGTTTACCTATCATTTGGACTGTACTAGTTTACCTATCATTTGGACTGTACTAGTTTACCTATCATTTCGTCTGTACTAGTTTACCTATCATTTGGTCTGTACTAGTTTACCTATCATTTGGACTGTACTAGTTTACCTATCATTTGGTCTGTACTAGTTTACCTATCATTTGGTCTGTACTAGTTTACCTATCATTTGGTCTGTACTAGTTTATCTATCATTTGTTCTGTACTAGTTTACCTATCGTGTGGAAAATTAGAAGGCATTCGGATGAGGCTTTATAATCGAGATACAAATTTTGGAGGGAGAACAAGAAAAACAAAATCAGGCAACCTGTTAAAGGTACCATTCGTGTATAGCGAACTAATGCTGTGTGTTAGGCTTGATCAGCGTTTTGGTGCTGCTTGGGAATGTGATGGGTCATGTTCTGTTCACTAGTACTTTTATTTCTTGATTTTTTCGCCTTGTCTGGGGAATGGGAAGTAACCAGGTTTAATCAGGGGATGGACAGTAGCTTTAATTCCTGGGATCAAGAGCCCTTCACCAGCATGAAGGCCCCCACCCACCCCCACTTATTACTAGGCAGAATAAGTTCATCTATTGTTAAGGTGTGTCGTGCGATGGACGCCTAGCTTATTGAATCATAATTATAAATGACGACCGCTGTGGGATCGTCAGTAAGGGGACGTCAGCACGGGGACGCCAGTAAGGGGACGTCAGCACGGGGACGCCAGTAAGGGGACGTCAGCACGGGGACGCCAGTAAGGGGACGTCAGCACGGGGACGCCAGTATTGTTCAAGGCATATTCCCCCAAGAAAGAAGAGCAGGAGTAAACTGGAGAGAGAAAGACGCTCCCTCTACAGAAGACGACGAAGAATCACTGAGCTCCTCAAGAACGCTCAGATTATCTGATACATGGAAGGAAGCGCTGACCAGGGAAGTGGAAAGTATCGAACTTAAGTTAAAGGACTCTTACAGGAACCAGGAGAGACAGGAGGAGCTTTAAGCGATTAGTGAAATTGAAAGAAATTCGAAATATTTCTTTTCATTTGCTAAAAACAAGGTAAATGCCACATCTAATATCGGGCCCCTGCTCAGACAAGATGGGACTTACACAGATGACAACAAGGAAATGAGAGATACTGAAATCCCAGTACGACTCTGTGTTTAGTGAGCCACTAATCAGTCTGAAGATCGACAAATGATTTTATGAATGAGCCTCAAAACTCCATCAATGTATGCCAGATTTCCGACATTACCCTAAACTCCGACAGACTTTGAGAAAGCCATTGACAACATGCCCATGCACTCAGCCCCAGGCCCAAACTCGTGGAACTCTGTGTTCATTAAGAACTGCAAGAAACCCCTTTCACGCGCCCTAAGTATACTATGGAGGAGCTTAGACATGGGTGAAATTCCAGTCACTTAAAACAACGGATATAGCCCCACTCCATAAAGGTGGAAGCAAAGCATTAGCTAAGAACTATAGACCAATAGCTCTAACGACCCACATAATAAAAATCTTTGAAAGAGTGTTAAGAAGCATGATTGCAAACCACTTGGATTCCCAAAAACTGCACAATCCAGGGCAACATGGGTTCAGAGCAGGTCGCTCCTGCCTCTCGCAACTACTGGATCACTATGATATGGTCTTGGATGCACTGGAAGAAAAACAGAATGCAGACGTAATATACACAGACTTTGCAAAAGCCTTTGACAAGTGCGATCATGGCGTAATAGCACACAAAATACGTGCTAAAGGAATAACTGGCAAAGTGGGAGATGGATCTTCAACTTTCTAAAAAATCGAACACAAAGAGTAGTGGTCAACAGAGTTAAATCGGAAGTTGCCATAGTGAAAAGCTGTTCCACAAGGCACAGTACTCGCCCCCATCCTGTTCCTCATCCTCATATCAGACATAGACGGAGATGTAATCCACAGCACTGTGTCATCCTTTGCAGATAAGATCTGCATGAGGCTGTCATCTATTGAGGACACGGTTAACCTCCAAGAAAATATAAACAAAGTTTTCCAATGGGCAACGGAAAACAATATGATGTTTAATGAGGACAAATTCCAACTACTCCGTTATGGAAAACTGGAGGAGATAACTTGAAGAGTACACTTCAAACTCTGATCATACAATAGAGCGGAAAAATAATGAGGGACCTGGGAGTGGTAATGTCTGAGGATCTCACTTTCAAGGATCACAACAGTGCCACGATGACAACTGCAAAGAAAACGATAGGATGGATAATGAAAACGTTCAAAACATGAGGGGCCAAGCCAATGATGATCCTTTTCAAATCACTTGTTCTCTCTAGGCTGGAATACTGCTGTACATTAACATCTCCGTTCAAGGCCGGTGAAATTACAGATCTAGAGAGTGTACAGAGAATCTTTAGTGCACATATAAGTTTCCATCAAACACCTCAACTACAGGGAATGCTTGGAAGCACTTGACTTGTACTCGCTGGAACGCAGGCGAGAGAGATATATCATAATCTACACTTGGAAAATCCTAGAAGGAATGGTCCCGAATCTGCACACAGAAATCACTCCCTACGAAAGTAAATTCTGGGCAGGCGATGCAAAATACCCCCAATGAAGAGTCCAGGGCCCAAGACTGTTCAACAGCCTCCCACCAGCCATCAGGGGAATTACCAATAGACCCCTGGTTGTCTTCAAGAGGGAGCTGGACAGATACCTAAAGTCGGTGCTGGATCAGCCGGGCTGTGGTTCGTACGTTGGACTACGTGCGGCCAGCAGTAACAGCCTGGTTTATCAGGCCCTGATCCACCGGGAGGCCTGGTCGTGGACCGTCCCGCGGGGGCGTTGATCCCCGGAATACCCTCCAGGTAAACTCCAGGTAAAGGGACGTCATCACGGGGACGTCAGCGGCTGCTTACCCTTTGAGTGGATCGTCATACGACTGTGAAAAGCGTCAATTTTTTTTTACGAAGTAAACAGCACCAACATCACCATGACTATCACCACCACCATGACTATCACCACCACCATAACTATCACCACCACCATGACTATCACCACCACCATGACTATCACCACCACCATGACTATCACCACCACCATAACTATCACCACCACCATGACTATCACCACCACCATCACTATCCCACCACCATAACTATCACCACCACCATGACTATACACCACCATGACTATCCACCACCATCACTATCACCACCACCATGCACTATCACCACCACCATCACTATCACCACCATGACTATCACCACCACCATGACTATCACCACCATGACTATCACCACCACCATAACTATCACCACCACCATGACTATCACCACCATGACTATCACCACCACCATGACTATCACCACCACCATCACTATCACCACCACCATGACTATCACCACCACCATCACTATCACCACCACCATAACTATCACCACCACCATAACTATCACCACCACCATCACTATCACCACCACCATAACTATCACCACCACCATGACTATCACCACCACCATGACTATCACCACCATCACTATCACCACCACCATGACTATCACCACCACCATAACTATCACCACCACCATGACTATCACCACCACCATGACTATCACCACCACCATGACTATCACCACCACCATAACTATCACCACCACCATAACTATCACCACCACCATAACTATCACCACCACCATAACTATCACCACCACTATAACTATCACCACCACCATCACCATGACTATCACCACCATCACCATGACTATCACCACACCATAACTATCACCACCACCACTATCACCACCACCATAACTATCACCACCACCATACCATCACCACCACCATGACTATCACCACCACCATAACTATCACCACCACCATAACTATCACCACCACAATCCACTAATATTTGATGAAGTACTCATACCATGACACATTATTTACGTGAGTCAGTGAGCCAGGGAGCGCTCGTGTGTCCACTAATACCAATGTTCTCCTTAAAAGTTAGTAAAAAAATAACGAATAATTTGTGCAAACTATTAACATGAACGACATGAGTCATGCACTAACTCATGTTTTCAACGAGACCTGACGAATGAACCAATACTATCAAAATATTGCAAAGTGATCTTCGAGTACTTTATATATATATATATATATAGGTTAAACAGCTTTACCCTGGAAGGGGGGGGAGGGGTTTTGATGCTTGGAGCTGTTCTTCCCCTCCCTGGATCAAATCTGTATGACCCCCATGACCCCCCCCCCTCCCCAACGAGTCCAGCTTATTCCCCTTTAACATAATAGCAATAATAATAATAGTAGTAGTAATAATTATAATAATTTTTTAAACTTAAAATTTAAACACATACAAACAGTCACAAAAGAAAGGTTCAAATTATGTTACCTAAGGTAGACAAGTTAGCGAAGGTAGACAAGTTATCTAAGGTAGACAAGTTATCTAAGGTAGACAAGTTACTAAGGTAGACAAGTTAGCTAAGGTAGACAAGTTAGCTAAGGTAGACAAGTTAGCTAAGGTAGACAAGTTAGCGAAGGTAGACAAGTTAGCGAAGGTAGACAAGTTAGCGAAGGTAGACAAGTTAGATAAAGTAGACAAGTTAGTCGAGGTAGAGAAGAGAACATTAGACGGAAGGATAGGCAGGACTATAGCCCAGGCAAACCTCTCATCGAGGATACACATAAA
Source organism: Cherax destructor (assembly GCA_009830355.1). Taxonomy (NCBI): domain Eukaryota; kingdom Metazoa; phylum Arthropoda; class Malacostraca; order Decapoda; family Parastacidae; genus Cherax; species Cherax destructor. The sequence continues at coordinate 81,964 of WNWK01007133.1, read as the reverse complement.
ATAGCCCATCAGTCAGTCAACAGTATCCATGAGCCTAGGTCTCTAGGCCTCACTGATAAACATAAATAAATTAACACCACCGTTAAATGGTAGCGTAGGAGCTGACTTTAGTTTCACACGATTATATGTCAACATTTCCTACTTCATTAGTTAGAAATCATTAGGCATGTTACTAGAGTACAGGCAGATGAGCGCCCCAATCACCGGAGCCTGGTCAGGATAACCAGCTCAAGGGGCGTTGAATCAGAAAAGCCAGAGTTCCCAAAGTTGGTTCATCATCAAATTTGCTGTAGTCCTGGAACCGTTGACCACGATAAACTTGCTACCTCCATTACGACGGATTTATGCGGGGTATATCTAGGTTAGATGAGATTATTCCACCACCTTCATGTTGAACCGAATACCCAGTGTTACACTGAACTTGCAGCATAAGTTTCTTAGTCCTGGAGATAGACCCTATGTGACTACGTACACATATTGGATATATAGATATAACTATAAGTTATTCCAAGGGTTCCGCTAAGCCGTCGCAGCCAACATTGTGTTTTAAAAGGCTCCTCGTACTCGAAAAAGTTTAGGAACCGTTGCAATAAAACATGCAACAAATCACAGCAGCATGCAACAAATCACAGCAACATGCTACAACTCACAGCAGCGTTTATGCAGAGTTAAAGGGGCACAATTTCTTCACTTTACCTCCTCGTTGATAAATAATCTGAGGTATTGATCAGTACTCACACTCGTGCCACTCACACTCGTGCCACTCACACTCGTGACACTCACACTCGTGCCACTCACACTCGTGACACTCACACTCGTGACACTCACACTCGTGACACTCACACTCGTGACACTCACACTCGTGCACTCACACTCGTGCCACTCAACACTCGTGCACTCACACTCGTGCACTCACACTCGTGCCACTCACACTCGTGACACTCACACTCGTGCCACTCACACTCGTGCCACTCACACTCGTGCCACTCACACTCGTGCCACTCACACTCGTGCCACTCACACTCGTGCCACTCACCTCGTGACACTCACACTCGTGCACTCACACTCGTGCCACTCACACTCGTGCCACTCACACTCGTGCACTCACCTCGTGCCACTCACACTCGTGCCACTCACACTCGTGCACTCACACTCGTGCCACTCACACTCGTGCACTCACACTCGTGCCACTCACACTCGTGCCACTCACACTCGTGCACTCACACTCGTGACACTCACTGCACTCTGTGACACTCACACTCGTGACACTCACACTCATGTGCCACTCACACTCGTGACACTCACCTCGTGACACTCACACTCGTGCCTCACACTCGTGACACTCACACTCGTGACACTCACACTCGTGACACTCCACTCGTGACACTCACACTCGTGACACTCACACTCGTGACACTCACACTCGTGACACTCACACTCGTGACACTCACACTCGTGACACTCACACTCGTGACACTCACACTCGTGACACTCACACTCGTGACACTCACACTCGTGACACTCACACTCGTGACACTCACACTCGTGACACTCACACTCGTGACACTCACACTCGTGACACTCACACTCGTGACACTCACACTCGTGCCACTCACACTCGTGACACTCACACTCGTGCCACTCACACTCGTGACACTCACACTCGTGACACTCACACTCGTGACACTCACACTCGTGACACTCACACTCGTGACACTCACACTCGTGACACTCACACTCGTGACACTCACACTCGTGCCACTCACACTCGTGCCACTCACACTCGTGCCACTCACACTCGTGCCACTCACACTCGTGCCACTCACACTCCGTGCACTCACACTCGTGACACTCACACTCGTGCACTCACACTCGTGCCACTCACACTCGTGCCACTCACACTCGTGCCACTCACACTCGTGCCACTCACACTCGTGACACTCACACTCGTGACACTCACACTCGTGCCACTCACACTCGTGACACTCACACTCGTGCCACTCACACTCTGCACTCCCTCGTGCCACTCACACTCGTGCACACTCACACTCGTGACACTCACACTCGTGACACTCACACTCGTGACACTCACACTCGTGACACTCACACTCGTGCCACTCACACTCGTGCACTCACACTCATGCACTCCACTCGTGACACTCGTGACTGCACTCACACTCGTGACACTCACACTCGTGACACTCACACTCGTGACACTCACTCGACACTCCTGTGCCACTCACACTCACTGTGACACTCACACTCGTGCCCACTCACACTCGTGACACTCACACTCGTGACACTCACACTACGTGACACTCACACTAGTGACACTCACACTCGTGACACTCACACTCGTGACACTCACACTCGTGACACTCACACTCGTGACACTCACACTCGTGACACTCACACTCGTGCCACTCACACTCGTGCCACTCACACTCGTGCCACTCACACTCGTGACACTCACACTCGTGACACTCACACTCGTGACACTCACACTCGTGACACTCACACTCGTGACACTCACACTCGTGACACTCACACTCGTGACACTCACACTCGTGACACTCACACTCGTGCCACTCACACTCGTGACACTCACACTCGTGACACTCACACTCGTGACACTCACACTAGTGACACTCACACTCGTGACACTCACACTCGTGACACTCACACTCGTGACACTCCACTCGTGACACTCACACTCGTGCCACTCACCTCGTGCCACTCACACTCGTGACACTCCACACTCACTGCCACTCACACTCGTGACACTCACACTCAGTGACACTCACACTCGTGACACTCACACTGTGACACTCACACTGTGACACTCACACTCGTGACACTCACACTCGTGACACTCACACTCGTGACACTCACACTCGTGACACTCACACTCGTGCCACTCCACACTCGTGCCACTCCACACTCGTGCACTCACACTCGTGACACTCACACTCGTGCCACTCACACTCGTGGCACTGACACTCGTGGCACTCACACTCGTGGCACTCACACTCGTGGCACTCACACTCGTGGCACTCACACTCATGCCACTCCTACAAGTTGGAAAATTCAAGTTGTAAAGAACATTAAAAAGTTTGCAGTCAAAACCACGTTTTTATAACGTGTGTTAACTCTCTGCCATCCTTTTATCAATATTTTCCAACTGTTATTGTTTTCTTATTTTTCTTCTTATTCTTCTTTTCTTCTTCCTCTTACTATTATTATTATTATTATTATTATTATTATTATTAGTAGTAGTAGTAGTAGAAGAAGTATTATTGGTAGAGTTGGGTGATAATTGATGGTTTTAATTGTACACTATTAAGTTAGGTTTTCCAATATAGTTTTATTTGCAAATTGTTATAAAATTCAATTTTTATTATTATAATTAATAAACTACATTACATTGAGGAGGTGAAATATGACATATTTTTCCTCTTATGATTTTAGGTTAAAAATGTTTTTTTTTTTAATACGTGAGAAACTAAACTCAATATTGACTCCATTATTATTATTATTATTATTATTATTATTATTATTATTATTATAGGGAAGTGCACTAGGGTATGGGAAGTAATCAAGTTTGATCCGAGGAAGGAAGATCAGTTACAGTTGTTTTGGGTGACGAGGATGACACTGTGTGGTGAGTGCCACGAGAGTGAGCCTTGTATTACACTGTTACACTAGTTGCTGCAGTGTAAGTGCCAGTACTGAGCCTTGTATTACACTGTTACACTAGTTACTGCAGTGTAAGTGCCAGTACTGAGCCTTGTATTACACTGTTACACTAGTTGCTACAGTGTAAGTGCCAGTACTGAGACTTGTATTACACACTGTTACACTAGTTACTGCAGTGTAAGTGCCAGTACTGAGCCTTGTATTACACACTGTTACACTAGTTACTACAGTGTAAGTGGCAGTACTGAGCCTTGTATTACACACTGTTACACTAGTTGCTGCAGTGTAAGTGCCAGTACTGAGCCTTGTATTACACACTGTTACACTAGTTACTACAGTGTAAGTGCCAGTACTGAGCCTTGTATTACACTGTTACACTAGTTACTACAGTGTATGTGCCAGTACTGAGCCTTGTATTACACTGTTACACTAGTTACTACAGTGTATGTGCCAGTACTGAGCCTTGTATTACACACTGTTACACTAGTTACTACAGTGTAAGTGCCAGTACTGAGCCTTGTATTACACACTGTTACACTAGTTACTACAGTGTAAGTGCCAGTACTGAGCCTTGTATTACACACTGTTACACTAGTTACTACAGTGTAAGTGGCAGTACTGAGCCTTGTATTACACACTGTTACACTAGTTACTACAGTGTATGTGCCAGTACTGAGCCTTGTATTACACACTGTTACACTAGTTACTACAGTGTAAGTGCCAGTACTGAGCCTTGTATTACACTGTTACACTAGTTACTACAGTGTAAGTGCCAGTACTGAGCCTTGTATTACACTGTTACACTAGTTACTACAGTGTAAGTGGCAGTACTTAGCCTTGTATTACACACTGTTACACTAGTTACTACAGTGTAAGTGGCAGTACTGAGCCTTGTATTACACACTGTTACACTAGTTACTACAGTGTAAGTGGCACTACTGAGCCTTGTATTACACACTGTTACACTAGTTACTACAGTGTAAGTGGCAGTACTGAGCCTTGTATTACACACTGTTACACTAGTTACTACAGTGTAAGTGGCAGTACTGAGCCTTGTATTACACACTGTTACACTAGTTACTACAATGTAAGTGGCAGTACTGGCTATACCGTTGACGTTATCCTCTTTACATTGTCCAGCGAGTGGCTGTGTTGACACTAAGTCCTAATACTTGTCTTTACACGGTAGTTGCTTCCCTCACAATTCATGAGGCACTAGAGGTTGATGAGGCACTAGAGGTTCATGAGGCACTAGAGGTTCATGAGGCACTAGAGGTTCATGAGGCACTAGAGGTTCACGAGGCACTAGAGGTTCATGAGGCACTAGAGGTTCATGAGGCACTAGAGGTTCATGAGGCACTAGAGGTTCATGAGGCACTAGAGGTTGATGAGGCACTAGAGGTTCATGAGTCACTAGAGGTCTCAGTACTTCTTCACTTGAAACAATTTACACATCTGTTACGGACGAAAATATAAAGCCACTCATTGCCCTTTTAAACTTAATTACTTCGTACTTTTGAGGGTTGAATTCAAGTAACCACACAGTGGACCATTTTAAGAGCTTGTCCATGATATTACGTAGAATTTTGCCTGGCAGATCATTCATATACAATCCATAAAATAAAAACGAACCATTGAAATACAATTAGAAATATCTTTACTGAATTTCTCACACCCAAATCTCTTCTTTCCCTCTGGTCACTCTTTTTTCCCTCTGGTCATCCTTTCTTTTTTGAAAATTAATGAGATCAGATCAATATTTAAAGCTATATACATAGCCAATGGGGCTAAAATGTCAATGATACGTTGTGTGTGTCGCGGGGACCTGTAGGGACGTATCTACGGTGTCAGTCGCGAGTCTGACACAACCAACTTGACCTACCTCGTGTAACTACGCTCTTAAAGGATGGGGCTTTGGCTTCTGTGAATGATGCTTGTACCAAGGAACTGGAACTACCCTACTTTTCCCCGGAGCTGCATGACCTCTATGGATTCAGAGATTATCCATGAAAATAATAATTCTTTCAATACGACTTTTTGCCTTCAGTTTATGACGGTTTGACAAAGCTCCTTTGAGAGCGAAACTTTGCCACAATAAAATGTCACATTAATTGCACATGTGCTCTTCTACCTAACATTGTCGGTAATTATATCAACATTACAACGAGCTGCTTTATTCATGAGGTCTGATGAAGCCACTCCACTCTTGGCAAAACGTTTCCTTAAATATCCTGAACCACACGTGTCTTTTTCCATTTCTCGGGTTATCCTGGGTTACTAACCTTCCAGATTAATTACTCTGTATAATCCCTTCTTTCATTGTTACTCCAATGTTTCCACATTCAGTTCCTTCAAGTATTCCCTCACCTCAGCACCCCTCCCCACCTGGGTAGCCCTGCGCTGTGCTTCGTCCTGTCTGCCAGTTGTTCTTTAGTCGCAAAATCGTCGTAGAATAATTTCTTGGCTCCCTCACATACTTCGTTACTGTCAGTAAGTAATTATCTGAACACCTTTATGCTCGTTACTCATTCATCCACTAACGTCTTAGCATTTGGCTGCGCAGTATTAGTAGTTGTTGTTCAGCAGCTGCCGTTTTGCATATACTTTTCGCTTCTCATGTTTAAACTATGAGACTAGCTCATTGTTCTTATAGGCTCCTTTCTGACGCTCCTGGACACAGCTCATTGTTCTTATAGGCTCCTTTCTGACGCTCCTGGACACAGCTCATTGTTCTTATAGGCTCCTTTCTGACGCTCCTGGACACAGCTCATTGTTCTTATAGGCTCCTTTCTGACGCTCCTGGACACAGCTCATTGTTCTTATAGGCTCCTTTCTGACGCTCCTGAACACAGCTCATTGTTCTTATAGGCTCCTTTCTGACGCTCCTGGACACAGCTCATTGTTCTTATAGGCTCCTTTCTGACGCTCCTGGACACAGCTCATTGTTCTTATAGGCTCCTTTCTGACGCTCCTGGACACAGCTTATTGTTCTTATAGGCTCCTTTCTGACGCTCCTGGACACAGATCATTGTTCTTATAGGCTCCTTTCTGACGCTCCTGGACACGCCTCATTGTTCTTATAGGCTCCTTTCTGACGCTCCTGGACACGCCTCATTGTTCTTATAGGCTCCTTTCTGACGCTCCTGGACACAGCTCATTGTTCTTATAGGCTCCTTTCTGACGCTCCTGGACACAGCTCATTGTTCTTATAGGCTCCTTTCTGACGCTCCTGGACACAGCTCATTGTTCTTATAGGCTCGTTCCTGACCCTTCTGGACACAGCTCATTGTTCTTATAGGCTCGTTCCTGACCCTTCTGGACACAGCTCATTGTTCTTATAGGCTCGTTCCTGACCCTTCTGGACACAGCTCATTGTTCTTATAGGCTCGTTCCTGACCCTTCTGGACAGGTGTCTATTATCTACTATAGCTTTTTGTATTTTATTTCCTCGACATTTACTTTTATACCTTATCTGACTTTCACTTCAGCGCACTGTATGTTGAATTCGGAAGCGAGTCTGTGCCTGTCTGTACCTGTCTGTGCCTGTCTGTACCTGTCTGTGCCTGTCTGTGTCTGTCTGTGCCTGTCTGTACCTCATAACTCAGTGGTAAGTTCACAACTGATACGACCCGGGATGAACTGTGGTTAGAGTGAGATATCTGAGCAAGTGTCCTAACACATGCTGTCACTGTTCACCTAGCAGTGAACACTCACCAGTGTTGTGGGGCTCATGCTGAAGGACGACCTAGGGAACAGAAATGAAATAAGTCACATTCTCTCGGCTCCCTTGGCTTTCTTGGCTCCCTTGGCTTCCCTGGCTCCCTTGGCTTCCCTGGCTCCCTCGGCTCCCTTGCCTTCCTTGGCATCCTTGGCTTCCTTGGCTCCTTGGCTTCCTTGGCTCCCTTGGCTTCCATTGGCTCCCTTGGCTTCCCTGGCTCTCTTTGCTTCCCTGGCTCTCTTTGCTTCCCTGGCTCCCTCGGCTTCAATGGCTCCCTTGGCTTCCTTGTACTATCCTAAGTTATTAGACATTCTTTCAGTTAATAACCCGAATTAAGTCCTCTGTCTCGCGATTAGCGGATGGAGGATCGAGCCTTCAGTTTTCAACTGACCGCCCCACACAGGTTTAACTCTCCACATAACCTTAAAACAGTGTTGAAGAACAGTTTTGTTTTTTCTTTCACTTAATAAACTAAATTAAATCTTTTGACAACCCATAAATTAAAGCTAAATATTTAAACGATGTGTACTCACCTAGTTGTGGTTGCAGGGGTCGAGTCATAGCTCCTGGCCCCGCCTCTTCACTGGCCGCTACTGGGTCACTCTCCCGTCGCCATGAGCCTTATCATACCTCTTCTTGAAGCTATGAATGGATTCTGCCTCCACTACATCACTTCCCAAGCTATTCCACTTCCTGACCACTCTGTGACTGAAGAAATACTTCCTAACATCCCTGTGATTCATCTGAGTCTTCAACTTCCAACTGTGTCCCCTTGTTGCTGTGTCCCATCTCTGGAACATTCTGTCTCTGTCCACCTTGTCAATTCCTATCAGTATTTTATATGTCGTTATCATGTCCCCCCTATCTCTCCTGTCATCCAGTGTCGTCAGGTCGATTTCCCTTAACCTCTCCTCGTAGGACATACCCCTTAGCTCCGGGACTAGTCTTGTTGCAAACCTTTGCACTTTCTCTAGTTTCTTTATGTGCTTGGCTAGGTGTGGGTTCCAAACTGGTGCTGCATACTCCAATATGGGCCTAACGTACACAGTGTACAGGGTTCTGAACGATTCCTTAAGATGTCGAAATGCTGTTCTTAGGTTTGCTAGGCGCCCATATGCTGCAGCAGTTATTTGGTTGATGTGCGCCTCAGGAGATGTGCCTGGTGTTATACTCACCCCAAGATCTTTTTTCTTGATTGAGGTTTGTAGTTCCTGGCCCCCTAGACTGTACTCCGTCTGCGGTCTTCTTTGCCCTTCCCCAATCTTCATGACTTTGCACTTGGTGGGGTTGAACTCCAGGAGCCAATTTATGGACCAGTGTGTGTGTCTTACAAAGGTGCTCACGCACGCACGCATGAGCACCTTTGTAAGCCAAACCCGTGATATATTAAGGTACACAATGAAATATATTAATATTTAAAAACGCAAGCTTGTTCTGTTGACCTCGCTTCCGTGGAGACATTGATCGTAGAGTTACGATCTGCCTGTGTTCACGGGGGGTAGAAAATGGAAGGGGGACGGTAGTGAATAATTTTGAACAATTATGTAGTGAGATCGATTTGGAATTCAGTTCGTGGACTCGTGCATGAATGGTAGACAATATACCGACAACATGAAGAATTAGACACATGTGCAACATCTGGGTATCTATTGTAGACGTTTCGCCATCCAGTGGCTTTATCAATACAATGCAAGAACATAATGTGAAGACTGTAGAACTATATACAAAAGATGAGGTAATCAGTCCCTCGGCCTAAATATACCCAGAAGTGTCTAATTCTTCACTCTGGTGACTCCTCAACCTGTCGGGTTTTCTCATACTGATTTTTGGATTTTTGACTCCACATAGGAAGTTAAGAATCCACTACATTCCCTCTCACTATAACGATAATTATTTGTCATTTTGACTAATTCAAAGTCAAGTTTTTTTACCTATTTTTAATTACCTATGTGCAATAACCTATTTGTATTTACTTGCTTGTGCTTACTAAAGTCCAGCTGGTTTCGACCCGATATCTATTTTCAAATCTTCCCAATTATTTTTGGAACTTTTCCAGCAGTTGTTGTACCTATCTGTGCCTGGTGTAGCTGAAGCCACTTTCAAGATACTATATTTGTAAGACAATTCTTCATGAAGTGTTTGTTTATATTGTTTCTTCAACAAGACAAGATTGATCCTTCATCCTCCACGCTGCTCCTTCCTAAATAATTACTGTCTTCTCTCATAATTTCTCTTGAGTATACAATTGTGACTGTTACTTATATATCTTTATTCTAGCTTGAAGTGACGGTAGTTTTATAAGAATAAAAGAGACGGTACCGTGGTTATATATCTTTATTCTAGCTTGAAGTCATAGTCTTATAGAATGAAACCCGTGGTATTATCTTTTCTAGCTTGAAGTGACAGTAGTCTTATAAGAATAAAAGAGACGGTACCGTGGCTACAAAACTCACAACAAAGTCACAGTTTATAAAGGAATCTTTAGACTTTAGCTTCGATTTTCTTGGAGGAGCAAAGCAATCGTCCAGGACCGACCTTCCTCATATTGACATTGATCCTTGTGGCACCCCACTGGGGATCCAGGTCCATGATGACACTTGTGGCACCACCACTGGTGATCCTGTGAACCCAACCAAGGGTTTGTGTCATACAGACATTAACTGATCAGCCGGACTGTAGTTCATACGCTGGATTGCCTGCAGACGGCAATAACAGTCTGGTTGACGAGGCCCTGATCCACCGTGAGGCTTGGTCATAGACAGGGCGGGGAGGGGGCGTTGGCCCCTGAAACACCCTCTAGGCAGACCCCCTGCCAAGAGTTTTGTGTTCGTACAAATATTCTATCATTCCAGCCAATGATTTGTGTCCCTCATTTTTTTTAACTTCCACGTTTATTAACTCGTTTAACTCAAAATCTCAATAGTTCACTTAAGCCATCATCGTGTCCCCTGTACCACTTCTCTTTTTAAGGGGCACGTAAGTGCCTCTTAATATATCTCAGAAGATAAAAAGAGCTTCGTTTACCAGGCTCTAACTTAAGTAAATATGTTTATCAAATTTTATTTTTAAATATTGGCATAATATTTGATTATTCGCTACTTTCCATCCATCTACTTGATTGGTGATAAAGTCACAATGGTCCAAGTGGGACCGAAACGTCGTGGTAAGGTCCTCTCTTCTATGTGAGGGTTGTGTGTGTATTGTTCCAGTCACGGGTATTGTGCCTTTTTTGTTATTTATGGCGACGTTTCGGTCTCTCCTGGGCCACTGTCACAATTGGTCCATGACGGTTCGAAACATCATAGAACAAGCTCCATGGTCTGAAACGATATCGTTCCAGACCATGGTGCTGAACTCTCTCAGGCTGAGGGACTGACCACCTTGTTCCAGACGGTGGTGGCTGATTACTCTTCTCCAGGCTGAGGGACTGACCACCTTGTTCCAGACCATGGTGCTGAACTCTTCTCCAGGCTGAGGGACTGACTACCTTGTTCTAGACCATGGTGCTGAACTCTTCTCCAGGCTGAGGGACTGACCACCTCAAATACTTTTTCTACGAGGTTGATGGACTGATTACATCATCTTTGTTTCATTTCTACTGTTCCCTTTGTATTTGACTGAAGAAGCCTCCTGTGCAGGCGAAACGTTTCATCAATAAAGATACCCAACTGTCGCACATGCGTCTTAATCTTCAACTTGTCGATATTTTAAGTGCGAATGTCGTACTGCCGACAGAGTAGAAGAAAAAACACAAGTTGCAGCAGAAACTTTACCGATAAAGTTCGAACAGAACGAAACTTTACCGAAGGTTATTCGACAAGGTGCGTCTTGTCTCTACCTCCTTCCAGAGTTGTGTGGAAAATAATCCAGAGGCGAAAATAATATTTCTCAGCACAGCCCGAGGGAATATACCAACTGATTCTCTCACTTTATGTTCAATGCCCAACAAACATTTCAAAACGTTCTGTCTAGTTATTTTAATGGTTTCCATTTAATTAGCTTTTTGAGAATATACATCATTGTACCCCTGATGAGTTGCCCAGGAGATACAAATTTTCAGTTACAATAGTGGATGTACAGGAAGTATCGATGGTTGGTTTACGATGTTTGGGAGATTTAGCCACAAGGATCAGTGCTGTGATGTTATAGTCACTAGTGTAATGTCACAGGTGTCAGGATGTTACGAGGATCAACATTGAGATTTTCTGCAGAGGACCGAATATGGCCAAGAGCTTTCTTCCAGCACATCACAGCATCCAGCTACTTTGCTGCCTTGGAAAAGCGAGTGAAATAAATGATATAGAAAATATACATGGATATGTCAGATTAAATGATGAAGGAAAAATGAACTTCTACGACTGTAACTACTGTCACCATGGCCAACACTACTATTAAGACCATTGCCAGCGTTGCTTCTGCCACTCCTACTGCTATTCATTGTTAATTCTTTGATCTTGGTGTTTTTGTGGACAAACATTGTTCCATTAGCCACAGTCAATATATAAAGTTGAATTCAGTATTTGCAAAGTGCTTGTTCCACTGAATGATTAAATGAACTGCTTACTCTTGCACTCACAATTTAAATGGACCGTCTGTGTGAGCGTCCTAGAACTCCATTATATCTTGACCCATATTTGTGTTCTAGATCTTGCCTCAGTCTTTCATGCCATTGTTTTGTGTTACTGAATCGCTTTAAACTTTAAATAGTTCTTCGTGTTTGAGCATCAGATTTGTTTAGCATTTAACAATTTTGAGTGAGATTGTTGTCTCTTAATTACAACATATTAAAGGCATTAAATTTATCATCATACAGTTTGTTTCTTGATAAAGATTTCAGTTTGTTGTCCATCTCTTGATGCTCTCCTGTTTTTCTTCGTCATTTTATGCAATATAAGAAAGCAAACTAGACAGCAAATTCAGTGTCAGTTCTGAGAAGAGTCTTGTAGACCCAATATTCTTTCTTTTATACTCCAAATTTCTAAACATGAAATCAAAGATTGTGTTGACTTTGCTGCACATAGCTAGACATTGTTCAATATACTTTAGGTCATTGCTAATGATTACTTCAAGGTCTGGCTGGCAAAGCTCTTTCTTCACACGCTGAGGGGTCCGGGTTCGATTCCCGGCAGGGGTGGAAACATTGGAAGTGTTTCCTTACACCTCTTGTCCTGTTCACCTAGCAAGTAGGTACCTGGGTGTTAGTCGACTGGTGTGGGTCGCATCCTGGGGGACAAGATTGAGGACCCCAATGGAAATAAGATGACGTACTGGGTGGCTAACCCTCATACACTGAAGGACTAGCCTAGTCTTTGAAATACCTAGACTGAATGAGGCTTTTAAATGATGAGACCCTTACTGGCATCTCTGTCCACTATCGATATGACGACCCCATCGTGCAGACAGCCAGACACAACTTGCTGTATACAATGCTAATCGAAAACTAATGGTATACACACACTGAGACATGCACACCTTTAGTTGTGTAGATAAATGGTTCAGAGGACCCACAACTCTTGGGTATCTTTATTGAGGAAACGTTTCGCCATACAGTGACTATCAGTCCTATCCAAAGAAGAATGGTGAAAATCAGAAGGAGTTTGAAGTAATCAATCCCCCAGCCTGAAGTCGATGTAATCAATCCATCGGTCTTGAAGGATTGATTACATTGATTACAAAGATACCCAAGTGTTGCATATGTGTCAATTAATCACCTTTAGTTGTATACCTCTAAGTTGCACTTTACTGACCCTCCAGTTATTGCTTTGTATTTTTTGTAAATATAATAATGATAATGACCTCTCGATAATTGCTTGCCTTCACAGCGAGGTCAGGGGAGGGAGCGTGCCCCTCTGACCCCCACCCCTCGCCAGAGGTTGTGTTTACCCTGGCTCCGGGGTTAAATGCCCTTGTTTGTGCCCACAATCAGACCTCAGTATGGCCCTCTGGCGACCGTGTGCTGCTGGCGCACTGTGTCCAAGGCATCTGGGAGTACGACAACACCACCTGCAACCAGTCCTCAAGTGAGTTTGACAATGAATTTACTTATTTTCTGCCGTTTATTGATACATTTATTATATTTCTTCACAAAATACTACCTTTATTTTGAAACTTACATCTCATAAATGTTGTTGTAGGTTCGCCGGTACACCCGGCCCGGGTCTTCTCCAAATGGTGACCCGGCATCCCTAATCTAACTTTGTTCCTACAACATAACCAAATAAAGAAATCCATTCTCATGTACCATTCTTGTAACTCATCTAATGACCATATAAACTGTTATTACAACACAAATAATCGATTTGATTTGTTTAATCTGATTTAATAAATTGCATTACTGCAAATAATAAATTATGTTGATATAAAACTGTAATGCTTCAAAATTGTAAAACTATTATGTTTCAAAATTTTTATGTTCAAATTATGTTCAAATTTCATAGCTTAAATACTCAATTATACTTATATTTTAAATTGTTTACTATAATTTTTACCATTTAGTCTATTATATAATAATTAATTGTAAGTTAATTTTAAGTTTGCCCATAATGCTCTGCATTCAAGGGGCTTTTGGCATGTACACCCCATGATTACAACTGTACACCCCATTATTACAACTGTACACCCCATTATTACAACTGTATACCCCATTACAACTGTACACCCCATTATTACAACTGTACACCCCATTATTACAACTGTACACCCCATTATTACAACTGTACACCCCATTATTACAACTGTACACCCCATTATTACAACTGTATACCCCATTACAACTGTACACCCCATTATTACAACTGTACACCCCATTATTACAACTGTACACCCCATTATTAGAACTGTACACCCCATTATTACAACTGTACACCCCATTATTAGAACTGTACACCCCATTATTACAACTGTACACCCCATTATTACAACTGTACACCCCATTATTAGAACTGTACACCCCATTATTACAACTGTACACCCCATTATTACAACTGTACACCCCATTATTACAACTGTACACCCCATTATTAGAACTGTACACCCCATTATTACAACTGTACACCCCATTATTACAACTGTACACCCCATTATTACAACTGTACACCCCATTATTACAACTGTACACCCCATTATTACAACTGTACACCCCATTATTACAACTCCTTGTACATCCTCGTATCATGTCACAATAAACTATTATTATTATTATTATTATATGAGAGGGGGAGGGTGGAGTGGTGGGAGGGGGAGGGGGAGGGGAGAGTGTGAGAAATGCGGGTAAATTTTACAGTGTCCTGAATTAACATTTCACCCCCATAATTGTGAAGAAACTTTCGTACATCAAACAGTTTACACTTAACTGATATTGATGTAGCTCAGAGTCAAGTGGGACTTCAAGGTCACCAGGTCACAATAACAACCCTCAATAACGTCTCACGTCTCAAACTTTAATTATTATTACAACATATAGTTCTTAAAATTATTTTAAAAAATTATGCCAACTGACAGATGTGTGGACTGTATATATTCGGTAATATCAATTACTTGACCTAAGTAATTTGCTTGGGTAATTTTATATAAATAAGGGACATTTCAATATTACTCACCAAGTTAAGATTTTGGTGTCATATCCTAACGCGTCCCTTTCGGTAGGCAATTCATATTGGTCAATATAAATTAACACCTGTAGTGAGAATTAATACACTGGGAGGCGTACATTACGTGTGGTGTAAACTTTATCAATTTCTGACGATCCCACTTCTATTACACCGTCCTTAATTTCATTTGAAGATTCGTCCGATTTCCAAAGTTCTTGAGAGAATTAAATCCACCTTTCAGGACGGCCACCTGGGCCTTAATAGCTCACATTGTTTTCCTTGTATGACCTCTCCCCTTGGGTCAAAAGAAAGAAAGAAAGAGCCGAGACGACCAGCAGTCAGCCTTCCACAGGCATCTTACCAACACTGCCATCTACACCCCCTCTTCCTCCCCCACTTAGTTGGAAGCACTCTCTCGCTTCCTCACAAGTAGTTTGTGACTACCCTTAATACTGTCATACTTCATATTTACATTACACTATTAACACTTCACATACACTCTACTAATTATAGGAAAATTATAGCAAATTTTCCACAGGGAGGGAGGAGAGGGTTGGGGTTGCCCATACAGTTGATGATGGACAGTCTCTAGCTCCAAGCAATTTGAGGTATCTACCCACCCCTTCCGTGGATCAATTATTAACTTCAATTTCCTATGTTCTGCATGACCCACTTTATATATTTACCAGATCCTCTTGATATATATATATATATATATATATATATATATATATATATATATATATATATATATATATATATATATAACTATATATATATATATATATATATATATATATATATATATATATATATATATATATATATATATATATATATATAGTCTGCCGATTAGGTAAAACTGGTCAATTAGCAAGAACTCATCTAAAAATTAAGTCCTTTCTAAAATTTTCTCTTATACGTTTAAAGATATATTTTTTCATTTATGTTAATGTAAGAATTTATAATTTTGTACCAAGAGAAACTTTGAAAACCTACCTAACCTTATTACAACAAGCGCAATTTAATTTAGCCTAACCCAACTAAATATATTTTAGATACGTTAACATTAATTTAATAATAAACAACACATTGAAATATATTTTTTCGTTAGGTTCAGAATGATTTTGGCGAAATTATTGCATACACAAATTTTCGCTTGTCTTATATGGCAAGAAGAGCGTTGCTATTTAAGCCAAAATCGCAAGTTTTACCTAATCGGCACGACATACATACATATATATATATATATATATATATATATATATATATATATATATATATATATATATATATTAATCTCTTTTATCCTGGATAACTCAAGTGGGTTTATCACTACACATTACAGTATAATGTATACTTTATATAGAGAGTATATAACGCCATTTTTAATTGTCATTGGTATACAGATACATCCGTGGCTGTGTGTAATGCGTCGGACATCCCGACCCCCAACAACACTAACGCTACACTCAACTTGAGTGACTCCCAGCACCTGTACGCTGTTTACTACCAGTGTGTTCAACCCATGGCCTGGCTCTCAGGTCTGCCTGGCAGGATCACACAGTGTATCAACGGTAACTGGACACCTATCTTTGATACCTGTGACTATGGTACGTATGAGAGACAATAATAATTATAATAAAAGGCTTTCAAATGAGCTGATGTAGGTAACAGTTCTTAGCTAAAATAAAGATAGGAACCTTAACCTACCCTTGTTAAACCCTGTGTAAAGAAAAGAAAGAGAGTAAAATATTCTGCTGAAGTTGTTTCATACCTTCAATGTTGATGATGAATATAATGTAACTTCCTGCTTGTAATAATTATACAGTTACCTTTATCTTTCATTGTTTTTCATAATAGTTATTAAATCTATAAAGTTGACTTTCCAAGTGGATAAAAAAAGTCTTAGGTTAATAGAATCCGTCTAAGAAGGTCCTAGTTGTTCATGTTAGGAGTGAAGGGAAGCTGGATCTCCAGACACAGTGAGACAAGAGAGATGACAGAATCTGGATAAGAACTAATTAAGAGGAATTAAAACAAGTATATGTGAGGCAATATGAAGTAAATATATTGTGATTATGTTGAGTGAAGAATCAAGAAATATAAAGTATATATAATGCCAGAGTGGGAAAGACTGCTGCGCCTGCCAGAGTGGGAAAGACTGTTGGGCCTGCCAGAGTGGGAAAGACTGCTGGGCCTGCCAGAGTGGGAAAGACTGTTGGGCCTGCCAGAGTGGGAAAGACTGTTGGGCCTGCCAGAGTGGGAAAGACTGTTGGGCCTGCCAGAGTGGGAAAGACTGCTGCGCCTGCCAGAGTGGGAAAGACTGTTGGGCCTGCCAGAGTGGGAAAGACTGTTGGGCCTGCCAGAGTGGGAAAGACTGTTGGGCCTGCCAGAGTGGGAAAGACTGCTGCGCCTGCCAGAGTGGGAAAGACTGTTGGGCCTGCCAGAGTGGGAAAGACTGCTGGGCCTGCCAGAGTGGGAAAGACTGCTGGGCCTGCCAGAGTGGGAAAGACTGCTGGGCCTGCCAGAGTGGGAAAGACTGTTGGGCCTGCCAGAGTGGGAAAGACTGCTGCGCCTGCCAGAGTGGGAAAGACTGTTGGGCCTGCCAGAGTGGGAAAGACTGTTGGGCCTGCCAGAGTGGGAAAGACTGTTGGGCCTGCCAGAGTGGGAAAGACTGCTGCGCCTGCCAGAGTGGGAAAGACTGTTGGGCCTACCAGAGTGGGAAAGACTGTTGGGCCTGCCAGAGTGGGAAAGACTGTTGGGATTGCCAGAGTAGGAAAGACTGCTGCGCCTGCCAGAGTGGGAAAGACTGTTGGGATTGCCAGAGTAGGAAAGACTGTTGGGCCTGCCAGAGTGGGAAAGACTGTTGGACCTGCCAGAGTGGGAAAGACTGTTGAGCCTGCCAGAGTGGGAAAGACTGTTGGGCCTGCCAGAGTGGGAAAGACTGTTGGGCCTGCCAGAGTGGGAAAGACTGCTGGGCCTGCCAGAGTGGGAAAGACTGCTGGGCCTGCCAGAGTGGGAAAGATTGCTGCTGGGCCTGCCAGAGTGGGAAAGACTGCTGGGCCTGCCAGAGTGGGAAAGATTGCTGCTGGGCCTGCCAGAGTGGGAAAGACTGCTGGGCCTGCCACAGGTGTAATGACAGCTGATGTCTGACAAATATTAAGTGGTGATTAAAGAAAAGACGGGATACTAGGAGAACAGAATAAGTAAATGTGAGTCAATTAAAGAATAATGATTGCTAGCGATAGGTACAAGCAATTGTGGGTACAACGGAGAAGAGAAAAATGTGATGCGATGCAAATGAAGACTGGGATATTATAGTTGCATACAGTTATACTCTGAGCTAATATACCAAGCATTCCAACACTATTTTAACATGCTTCCAGCGTGCAAATATGAGGAAGGCGTATTATATAAAGACAATGGTGGCAGAAAGTCGGAATAGCGTTGGAATGGTTGTTGACCTCGCTCAGAGAATATATGTAACAGAAGATGCACAAGGATCGTAAGAGAGTGTGTGTAGATCATTTGAATAAAGGGAAAGCGGATAAGAGAGTAAGAGCTATAGGGGAATAAGTCTTCAGCAGACTAGGGAAAGTGTATGTCAACATTATTACTGATGGTGGATACAGGTGGTGTTCTGCCCATAATGATGGTGGATACAGGTGGTGTTCTGCCCATAATGATGGTGGATACAGGTGGTGTTCTGCCCATAATGATGGTGGATACAGGTGGTGTTCTGCCCATAATGATGGTGGATACAGGTGGTTTCTGCCCATTATGATGGTGGATACAGGTGGTGTTCTGCCCATAATGATGGTGGATACAGGTGGTGTTCTGCCCATAATGATGGTGGATACAGGTGGTGTTCTGCCCATGATGATGGTGGATACAGGTGGTGTTCTGCCCATAATGATGGTGGATACAGGTGGTGTTTGCCCATAATGATGGTGGATACAGGTGGTGTTCTGCCCATAATGATGGTGGATACAGGTGTGTTTGCCCAATGATGTGGATACAGGTGGTGTTCTGCCATAATGATGGTGGATACAGGTGGTGTTCTGCCCATAATGATGGTGGATACAGGTGGTGTTCTGCCCATAATGATGGTGGATACAGGTGGTGTTCTGCCCATAATGATGGTGGATACAGGTGGTGTTCTGCCCATAATGATGGTGGATACAGGTGGTGTTCTGCCCATATTGGTGAAGAAGAAAACACTGGCATAACAATCTTCCACTGAGACAAGTCTCTGCTCAATGATAAACCTCCAGAGTGAACAACGGTCTCAATGAAATAATAATAATAATAATGTTTATTCCTACAAGTACATGTACAAGGTATATACGCCTAGTGTACATTAATCACATACTACTATATAGAAAGCCCCTTGTTATGCAGAGCATTTAGGGTAAATTAAATAAATTTTGTCCCAGGATGCGACCCACACCTATTTTACTGATAGGTGAACTTGGACAGCAGGTATCTTAAGGAAACACGTCCTAATGTTTCCAGCCGTACCGGGATCGATTCCCGGACCTCTGGGTGTGAGCTGAGTGCGCTAGCAATCGAACTACGGGACACCGTGTATTTCCTTCACTGTTATTGACAGGAGATTAAAATGTTAATGTTATGACTGCAGAAAAAGCAAACTGATTAATGAAGAGTAGGAAGGTGTGCCTTTAGTGGTGGCACTGCCTACACACGTCAACAATACTTAGATCAGATAAAGAAGTTTGTTGTTACATCTTCGTGTGTTTCAGACTGTCCTCTGTGTCGAGACTGTGGTGACATTGCCATGATGGGGTTTACACAGACTGGAGTGTATAGGGTGGTGCCTAGCGGCAACTACTTTGATCCTAGTATTCAGGTGAGTTCCAGGAGTCGTTTCTCAACTAGTCATTAGTATTAATGTGAACACCATGCGATCATTATACATAAGAGAGTCCCAGGGAAGATGCGCCAGAAATTAAAGATGACCAAGCAGATCCTAGAATTTATTCAGTGGTGCCCTAACTGGTCCTAGTACTCAGTGATGCCACATCTGATCTTAGTAGTTACTGATGCCCTAACTGATCCTAGTATTCAGTGATGATTCATCTGATCCTGTTATTCAAAGGTTCCAGCATTGATGAACTAGCTCATCCTGTTGTTAATGGGCACGTAAGTTCCCCCGTCTTCTAATAACATGTTTATTTTTCCACTATAATCTACCTTGTCCATAATTACTATCGCATTTGCTTTATTCGTTTCGTAAGGTGAAGTCCAGGATCTTTGCTCAGACCTTTGCAACAACAATTGTCATCAAAGATTTGTTAAGTTATACCATGAATTAAGGAAAGATCCTGGACTTCACCTTACGAAACGGATAAAGCAAATGTGATAGTAATTATGGACAAGGTAGATTATAGTAGAAAAATAAACACGTGCCCCTTAAGGCCAGTCCAAAACAAAAATAAAAAGATGACCCAGTTCAATCACTTTTTACATTATTCTCGGGTCCCAAGAGTGAAGGCCCAGGTGTGTCAGTGGTGCCTAACAAGTGGTAATGTTGCAGGTGTGGTGTGATCTGAACAACACACCTGTGAATGGAGGGAGCGGCTGGACCACTGTGCTCAGGCAGTACGCTAACCAGACGACCTTCAATCTGCCATTGGTTAATTATACGACTCCCATAGGCAACCCGAACCTCAACACTACTACTCAGCCAAGCAGCTACTTCATAGGTAACGTGTGTGTGTTTATCTTGATATTGTGAGTTCGTTTTGAATTACTACAGCCAAAGTATTGTGACTATCGTTACTTCCCTCTCACGTTTCCTGGCTGACAGTAGTTATTCTTCCCTGGCAGGACTGGACGCTCTCACGGGACTCAACTGGGAGACGAATGGAACTTACCGTCCGCTACTCATGGAGGTCAGGTCATCTACTCACATCAGAAAGGAACAATTAATAACTTTTACATAGACTATAATAAACATGTCTCACTCCACGTGTCTCATCCCACGTGTCTCACTCATGTATCTCACGAGTATGAATGTCATGTGACGGGAAGAGGTCATTTTTGGTAGCACACTCAGCTCACACACTGAGGTCCGTGGTTCGATCCCCAGTACGGATGGAACCATTGTGGGCGTGTTTCCTTAACACACCTATTGTCCCTGTTCACCTGGCAGTAAGTAGGTACCTGGGTGTTAGCCGATTGGTGTGAGTCGCATCCTGGGGACAAAATTAACCTAAGTTGCATAACCAGGAGCTTTCAATATAGTATGTCAGTGACGCCACCTATGACCTGCATACGTTGTATTATGCATTTGTAGAAATAAAGATTATTATTATTACACAGCTTCTAGGAAATTCGAGGTAATCGGGTTTAATCTGAGGAAGGGGAGGGTAACTTCTTTGTTTTAGGGAGATATTAGAAGGAAGCTGATAAAACATCTGGAGAACAAGAGCCTTCATGCTGGTGAAGGGCTCTTGATTAGAGGAATTTGAGCAGATCTTTTCCGTGGATCAAACCTGATGTAAATTCAGGTGTTGCGTGGCCCCTATGGGTCTAGGGCTTTCTCGTGAATATAATTTAGTTAAGCAATAGAGAAGAGTGACGAGGCGAGTGCATCTTTCCACAGGTGATCTTGAACGATTCAGCAGGTAACCAGGTGAGAGCAGCTTATAACAACTTCCAGATCAGCCAAGAACCTAACTATACACTGCTCAGCCTCGGCAACTACTATGGTGATGCTGGTAAGATAACTCTCGTTTTTATCTCTAGTATCCCAACTCTCCCTTCTCTCTCTCTCTCTCTCTATATATATATATATATATATATATATATATATATATATATATATATATATATATATATATATGTCGTGCCATATAGGTAAAACTTGCGATTTTGGTTTAAATAGCAACGCTCTTCTTGCCGAATAAGACAAGCGAAAATTTGTGTATGCAATAATTTCGCAAAAATCATTCTGAACCTAACGAAAAAATATATATTTCATTGTGTTTGTTTATTATTAAATTATTATATACTTGTCTAAAATATATTTAGTTGGATTAGGCTAAATTAAATTGAACTTGTTATAATAAGGTTAGGTAAGTTTTCTAATGTTCTTTTGGTAAAAAATTATTAATTTTTACATTAACATAAATTAAAAAAATATATCTTTAAACGTATAAGAGAATTTTTTTAAAAAGGACTTAATTTTAAATAAGCTCTTGCTAATTGACCAGTTTTACCTATTCGACACGACATATATATATATTCTTGTATGTATACAGTCATACATAAATGTTTGGTGAATTTTGAATACATATTGCAGGAAATGCTTTTGAAATGAGCCTGGGATATAACTTCGTCGTTCAAAACAGAACTTTCTGGTGGCTTCCAAATGACACTTCGACATATCAAAATAATTTCCTTCCCGCAGGCGGGGTAAGTTCCTTCCGTTCTCTGGCCCAGTGTGTCCTGCCATGTTGTGTCTCAGTCAGAGATCTGTCTCTCTCTGGCCCAGTGTGTCCTGCCATGTTGTGTCTCAGTCAGAGATCTGTCTCTCTCTGGCCCAGTGTGTCCTGCCATGTTGTGTCTCAGTCAGAGATCTGTCTCTCTGGCCCAGTGTGTCCTGCCATGTTGTGTCTCAGTCAGAGATCTGTCTCTCTCTGGCCCAGTGTGTCCTGCCATGTTGTGTCTCAGTCAGAGATCTGTCTCTCTCTGGCCCAGTGTGTTCTGCCATGTTGTGTCTCAGTCAGAGATCTGTCTCTCTCTGGCCCAGTGTGTCCTGCCTTGTTTTGTGCCTCAGTCAGAGATCTGTCTCTCTCTGGCCCAGTGTGTCCTGCCATGTTGTGTCTCAGTCAGAGATCTGTCTCCCTCATGCACAACAACATCGTCTTACCACAA
Organism: Cherax destructor; assembly: GCA_009830355.1. NCBI lineage: Eukaryota > Metazoa > Arthropoda > Malacostraca > Decapoda > Parastacidae > Cherax > Cherax destructor. The sequence goes on along the minus strand of WNWK01007133.1, from coordinate 59,056 downwards.
CGTTTTTCTCCTATTTTATTGTTCATTTTACCTAAGATTTTTCGATCATCGTTCTATAACTTCAGGTAAGTCATTTGTATAAAAAACTGTTGGTTACCATTTTGTCCTAGGCACATGTCAATTAGACACTAGGCCTGTTGTATATATGTGTGTGTGTATGTGTATGTAAGGAAACACTTCGAAATGTTTCTGCCCCACCGGGAATTGAACCCGGGCCCTCCGTGCGTGAAGCGAGAGCTTTACCCACTAGGCCACCGGAGGCTGTGTGTGTGTGTGTGTGTGTGTGTGTGTGTGTTACCAAGAGTGCTGAATGATCTTATGTATTCCACTGATAAGTAAATGTTAATTAAAGTTTGTTTCTTTTGTGGTACAGTCGGTGTTAACGAGCTCAAGCATCAAGTGGTACAACAGGACGCTGGTCAGTGTGATCATGAGGGCAGTGTCAGTTAACTACGACAAAGGTAATGCTCACACTGATCTGCAGAAGGCCTACTGGCCCATATGCTAGTGAAATGCCCTTGATAAAAAAAAAAAAGTGGAGCTACTGTCCTTGTCCTTGGATCAAACCTCATTTATTTCCATATCCTAGACACTATAAGACCCTTGCATAGTGATCATCACTAAGTGGTCCGTCACTTTCACTGGTCCTGTCTCGTGGCCTCCTCATGAGAGGTCAGTTGACACAGATGAGAAGCTTTTGCTCCAAGGAACTGGACCTATCTTCCCCTTAGATCAAACACGATTGCCCATACGAATTTAGCGCATTCTCCCTGATTATAATAATCTTGCACTCATGATTTCCATCTTCTAAGTTTTTGCTTTTATATTATTAAGATGAAAGAGAGAGACACAGTCCTGAACAAGCTCTTACTGGCACAACACAAACCAACTTTGTGAAGGATTAGACACGTATGCAACACCTGGGTAGACGTTTCGCCAACCAGTGACTTTATCAATACAATACATAATGCAAAGAATGTAGAATTATATACAAGAGATGAGGTAATCAGTCCCTCAACCTTCACATTCCTGGGTAGTAGGTTGGTAGACAGCAACCACCCAGGGAGGTACTACAGTCCTACCATTTTAGTGTGAAACGGAAACCTGTAATTGTTTTTCATGATGGTAGGATTGCTGGTGTCTTTTTTTCTGTCTCAAACACGCGGGATAGAAGCTATATCTTGATTCTTCTACTTACAATTAGGTCACACTACTCATGCATGTACACGCATATATATATACATACCCATCTGGATTTTTTTCCATTTTATTAATAGTTCTTGTTCTTTATTTCCTCTTATCTTCAGGGGGAAGTGGAACAGAATTCTTCCTCCATGAGCCATGCGTGTTGTAAGAGGCGACTAAAATGCCAGGAGCAAGAGGCTAGTAACTCCTTCTCCTGTATAAATTACTAAATTTTAAAAGAGAAACTTTCGGTTTTCTTTTTAGGTCACCCTGCCTTGGTGGGATACGGCCGGTTTGTTGGATTTTTTTCACATTATGTCCTTGTATTGTATAAATAAAGCCACTGTCTTATTCTTCATCTTGTCGGTACTGTATACTATTCACGTACAACAGATCAACTTTGAGCCAATAAAAGCTTGTTCAGCAGCATGTTTCTTTCTCTTTACTATTATCGCCAGTAAGATAATCTGGGCTCTTGTAAAGTGTCTTCATAGCGGTGTGCTCACTCTGATGATGAGTGGAGGCGCGCAATACCCTCGCTCCTAGGAGCTATATCTAAATCTTTTCTTGCCGGGGTAGAGACGTTCTGCCCACTGGTGTTCGTGAACACATCCTGGACCACCGTGAATGTCACGGTGCCTCTGAATCGCAGTCCCGGGGCGCTCATCAACTACACCTGCATCGGGGACCTGATGGTGGAGGGAACTGTCAATGTCACAACCAAAGGCTCAGTCTTGTGCAAGGCCGGAAACACTGCAGCTGCAACAACACCAGCCTGGAACTATACTCTCAGTCTGCCTTGCACACGTTAGTTACCCCTTACTCCCATGATAGAAAACGTTAATTACTTCTACCTCTCGCATGATAGAAAACGCTAGTTACCCCTAACCCTCGCATGATAGTAAACGTGTTACCCCTAACTCTCACATGACAGAAAACGTTAGTTACCCATAACTCTCGCATGACAGAAAACGATAGTTACCCCTAACTCTCGCATGATAGTAAACGTTAGTTACCCCTAACTCTCGCATGATAGTAAACATTAGTTACCCCTAACTCTCGCATGATAGTAAACGATTGTTACTTCTAACTCTCGCATGATAGTAAACGTTAGTTACCTCTAACTCTCACATGATAGTAATAATAATAATATCTTTATTTACTACAAGTACATGTACATGGTATACAGGCCTAGCTGACATCAGTGACATACTACTATATAGAAAGTCCCTTGTTATGCTGAGCATTTCGGGCAGATTAGGTCAGTGTCCTAGGATGCGACTCACACCAGTCGACTAACACCCAGGTACCCATTTTACTGATGGGGAACATAGACAACAGGTGTAAAGAAACACGCCCAATGTTTCTGCCCTGGCTGGGAATCGAACCCAAGCCCTCGCCGTGTGAAGCGAGAGCTTTAGCCACCAGTAACGATAGTTACCCCTAACTCTCGCATGACAGAAAACGATAGTTACCCCTAACTCTCACATGATAGTAAACGATAGTTACCCCTAACTCTCGCATGATAGTAAACGATTGTTACCCCTAATTCTCGCATGATAGTAAACATTAGTTACCCCTAACACTCGCATGATAGTAAACATTAGTTACCCCTAACTCTCGCATGATAGTAAACGATTGTTACCCCTAACTCTCGCATGATAGTAAACGTTAGTTACCCCTAACACTCGCATGATAGTAAACATTAGTTACCCCTAACTCTCGCATGATAGTAAACGATTGTTACCCCTAACTCTCGCATGATAGTAAACGGTAGTTACCCCTAACTCTCGCATGATAGTAAACAGTAGTTACCCCTAACTCTCGCATGCCAGTAAACGTTAGTTACCCTAACTCTCGCATGACAGAAAACGTTAGTTACCCCTAACTCTTGTATGACAGAAAACGTTAGTTACCCCTAACTCTAGCATGACAGAAAACGTTAGTTACCCCTAACTCTCGCATGATAGAAAACTTTAAAGAACAAAAAGGCACAATACTTGAACTTATTTGACCAGAGCTTTGGTAATATGGGAAAGGAAGAAGGGTAGGTAAGGATGGAAATATGGGAAAGGGGGAGGAGGGTGGAGAGGAGGAAGGATAAAAAAGGTAAGTGGCCCAACCACTTTAGTGCATTATATATGTGTATAGTGGCATGAGAAAGTTCAGTTTAATTGAATGGGGCATAACACATACCCAACAGTGCTACACAGGTATAACAAAGTTATAACTGCATGATTCTGTATTGGCAAGGGATATACTAAGTGAAATTGCCTTTTTTTTTAAATTGCTGGACTTAAGTTGGAAACAACGATAGCTAGGCGAGTGATGGCGACTGCTACCCGGAGACACTGGCAGAGGTGGTGTCCAATAGTGATAGATTTGTCAATGTTACATGGTTAAATGTAATAGCTGGTAAGTAAAAACAGAAATCACCATAAACTGGGGTAGAGGTATCCTCATTATCAGGATTTTCGGTCTTTGGAAATCATCCTTGTGTATGAATCTTCGCACTCTCTGGTGGAGGGTCATCCACTGGGTTCAGTGGGGAGGAACATTAATAATGTAGTCGGTGGTATTTGCAAACTAGGTGGGATGTTCTCTGTCCGGAATATACAGGTCTTGCATGGAATACAGTAAAGGCACAATAAAGTGACTGGAAGAATACACAAATAACCTGCACATAATAATAATATATTTATTCACTACAAGTACATGTACAAGGTATACAGTCCTAGCTGACATCAATGACATACTACTATATAGAAAGCCACTTGTTATGCAGAGCATTTCGGGCAAATTAGGTCAGTTTTGTCCCAGGATGCGACCCACACCAGTCGACTAACACCCAGGTACCTATTATTACTGATGGGTGAACATAGACAACCGGTGTAAGGAAACACGTCTGATGTTTCCACCCCTTCGCCAGGAATCGAACCCAGACCCTCACCTTGTGAAGTGAGAGCTTTTGCCATCAGGCCACGGGGCACCGTAGAAGAGAGGAGCTTATGACGACGTTTCGGCCAGACTTGGACCATTTACAAAGTCACACTAACAGAAAAGAGTAGGTAGGTAGGCCCGTGGCCTGCTGGCAAAAGCTCTCGCTTCACACCGTGAGTGTTCGAGTTAGATTCCCGGCAAGGGATGAAACATTGGGTGTGTTTCCTTACACCGGTTGTCTATGTTCACCCATCAGTAAAATGGGTACCTGGGTGTTAGTCGACTGGTGTGGGTCGCATCCTGGGACAAAACTGACATAATATGCCCGAAATGTTCTGCATAACAAGCGGCTTTCTATATAGTAGTATGTCATTGATGTCAGCTAGGCCTGTATACCTTGTACATGTACTTGTATAAATAAAGATTATTATAATGTTTGCCAGGAAAGAAGACAAGTGTTTCCTGACTCAGGTCTTAGTCATATGAAGACCCACAACTGGAGCTTTTGTTCAACTGACCAAAGACTTCCGCTGGCTTTCCGTCTACCTTTTTAAAAATTATGGGAATTTGTGTAGGAAAAAACAGAGTGAGGTATCCAGTATGTATATAGGTGAGTGGGATATGGACGGGAACGGGAGAGGGAGAAGAGGAAGTAGTTGTAGTGGTAAGGTAGGTAGGTAGGTAGTGGAAGAATTAGTGGTAGTAGAAAGCAGGGAAAGTAGTTTAGGGGCATAAGGAAGAAAGGAGAGTGAAGAGTGAACGGAGGCAATAATAAAGGTAGTAACAATAGCAGGAGAACTATAGGACCACAAAAAGTTGGACCAAAAATGCAGGAGGGAAGTTGAACTGACTTACAGAACACACTTAGGCAGAAAAAGGAAAACAAAGAAAGAAAAAGGAAAAATAGGAAAGGAAAAGAGGAAGGAAACGTCGTCGTAAGCTCCTTTCTCCCATGTGCGGGTTATTTGTGTATAGAAAACTTTAAGTTACCCCTGACTTTCACATGATAGAAAACTTTAGTTACCCCTGACTCTCACATGATAGAAAACTTTAGTTACCCCTGACTCTCACATGATAGAAAACTTTAGTTACCCCTGACTCTCACATGACAGAAAACTTTAAGTTACCCCTGACTCTCACATGATAGAAAACTTTAGTTACCCTTGACTCTCACATGATAGAAAACTTTAGTTACCCCTGACTCTCACATGATAGAAAACTTTAGTTACCCCTGACTCTCACATGATAGAAAACTTTAGTTACTCCTGACTCTCACATGATAGAAAACTTTAGTTACCCCTGACTCTCACATGATAGAAAACTTTAGTTACCCCTGACTCTCACATGATAGAAAACTTTAGTTACCCCTGACTCTAACATGATAGAAAACTTTAGTTACCCCTGACTCTCACATGATAGAAAACTTTAGTTACCCCTGACTCTCACATGATAGAAAACTTTAGTTACCCCTGACTCGCACATGACAGAAAACTTTAGTTACCCCTGACTCGCACATGATAGAAAACTTTAAATTTTGTCATAAAATTAATCTTACTGTAATATGTATTGTTTTGAGCTATTGAATATAATTTTCGTTTTGATATATGAATAATAATTCCCATGTAAATAAACATTAATACCGTCCAACTATCCTCCGTTCTACTTCCACTACCTTCCTTTCTTACATCCTCCTACTTCCTTCCCTTACACTACTTTTCATCCCATTACTCTTCTTCTCTCTCTCTACTCTCCTCACTACCCTCCTCCTTCCCACTACCCTTCCATCCACAGTAAAGTGCCCAAATGGTACCGTGATGGCTGATACTCAAGACAGATGTTTCTCCTTCTCTACACAACCCGCTCAGTTTGGCCTCGCAGGAGCAGCGCTCGGGTAAGAAAACTTTTCTCTCTGTCACACACACACACACAGAAGACCGCAGACGGAGTACAGCCTAGGGGGGCCAGAGACTGCAAACCTCAATCAAGGAAAAAGACCTTGGGGTGAGTATAACACCACCCTTACCAACACGTAAGGGATACTACCAGGGAGAGAGGAGAGGATGAACCAGCGAGATTGGACCTAGTATTCACCTTAAGCAGTGCAGATATTGAAGACATCACACACGAAAGTCCACTCGGGGCCAGTGATCATATGGTTCTAAGCTTTGATTACACAGTAGAGTTACATGAGGAGGGGGAGACAGATAGGGCCAGAAGAATGAAGCCAAACTACAAAAAAGGGGACTACGCGGGCATGAAGAACTTCCTAAATGGGGTTCAGTGGGACAGAGAACTGGAAGGGAAATCAGTAAACGAGATGATGGAATATGTGACAACAATATGCAAGGAAGCTGAGGAGAGGTTTGTACCCAAGGGAAACAAAAACAACGAAAAAGCCAGGATGAGCCCGTGGTTCACCCAAAGGTGCAGGGAGGCCAAAACCAAGTGTGCTAGGGAATGGAAGAATAAAAGGAAAATAAGGAGAGCAGTCGTAGAGCCAGAAATGAATATGCACAGGTAAGAAGGGAGGCCCAACGACAGTATGAGAATGACATAGCAGCGAAAGCCAAATCTGACCTGAAGCTGTTGTACAGTCACATCAGGAGGAGAACAACAGTCAAGGACCAGATGATCAGGCTGAGGAAGGAAGGAGGGAAGGTCACAAGAAATGACCGCAAAATGTGTGAGGAGCTCAACATGAGATTCAAAGAGGTGTTCACAGAGGAGATAGAAGGGCCTCCAGAAAGGAGGAGAGGTAGGGTACACCATCAAGTGCTGGACACAATACACACAACTGAGGAGGAAGTGAAGAGGCTACTAAGCGAGCTAGATACCTCAAAGGCGATGGGGCCGGATAACATCTCTCCATGGGTCCTGAGAGAGGGAGCGGAGGAGCTATGTGTACCCCTAACAACGATCTTCAACACGTCTATCGGAACAGGACGACTACCTGAGGTATGGAAGACAGCAAATGTAGTTCCAATCTTTAAAAAAGGAGACAGGAACGTAGCACTAAACTACAGGCCAGTGTCACTGACATGTACAGTATGCAAGGTCATGGAGAAGATTATCAGGAGAAGAGTGGTGGAGCACCTAGAAAGGAATGAGCTTATCAACGACGGCCAACACGGTTTCAGGGACGGGAAATCCTGTGTCACAAACCTACTGGAGTTCTACGACAGGGTGACAGCAGTAAGACAAGAGAGAGAGGGGTGGGTAGATTGCATATTCCTGGACTGTAAGAAGGCGTTTGACACAGTTCCACACAAGTGATTAGTGCAGAAGCTGGAGGACCAGGCAGGGATAACAGGGAAGGCACTACAATAGATCAGGGAATACCTGTCAGGAAGACAGCAGCGAGTCATGGTACGGGGCGAGGTGTCAGAGTGGGCGCCGGTGACGAGTGGGGTTCCACAGGGGTCAGTCCTAGGACCGGTGCTGTTTCTGGTATTTGTGAACGACATGACGGAAGGAATAGACTCCGAAGTGTCCCTGTTTGCAGATGATGTGAAGTTGATGAGAAGAATTCAATCGGACGAGGACCAGGCAGAACTACAAGAGGATCTGGACAGCTGCAAGCCTGGTCCAGCAATTGGCTCCTGGAGTTCAACCTCACCAAGTGCAAAGTCATGAAGATTGGGGAAGGGCAAAGAAGACCACAGACGGAGTACAGTCTAGGGGGCCAGAGACTGCAAACCTCAATCACGGAAAAAAATCTTGGGGTGAGTATAACACCAGGCACGTCTCCTGAGGCGCACATCAACCAAATAACTGCTGCAGCATATGGGCGCCTAGCTAACCTAAAAACAACATTCCGACATCTTAATAAAGAATCGTTCAGGACTCGGTACACTGTGTACGTCAGGCCCATACTGGAGTATGCAGCACCAGTTTGGAACCCACATCTAGCCAAGCACGTAAAGAAGCTAGAGAAAGTGCAAAGGTTTGCAACAAGACTAGAGGACAGGAGAGATAGGGGGACATGATAACAACATATAAGATACTGAGAGGAATTGACAAAGTGGAGAGAGACAGAATGTTCCAGAGATGGGACACAGCAACAAGGGGACACAGTTGGAAGTTGAAGACTCAGATGAATCACAGAGATGTTAGGAAGTATTTCATCAGTCACAGAGATGTCGGGAAGTGGAATAGTTTAGGAAGTGATGTAGTGGAGGCAGGCTCCATACATAGCTTTAAGAAGAGGTATGATAAAGCTCATGGCGCAGGGAGAGTGACCCAGTAGCGGCCAGTGAAGAGGCGTGGCCATAGCTATGAATCGACCCCTGCAACCACAACTAGGTGAGTACAACTAGGTGAGTACACACATTAGGGTTAGAGGAGACATGATAACGACATACAAAATACTGCGGGGAATCGAGAAGGTAGATAGTGACAGGATGTTCCAGAGAGGGAACACAGAAACAAGGGGACACAACTGGAAGCTGAAGACTCAGATGAGTCAAAGGGATGTTAGGAAGCACTTCTTCAGCCATAGAGTAGTTAGGAAGTGGAATAGTCTAGCGAACGATATAGTGGAGGCGGGAACCATACATAGTTTTAAGACAAGGTATGATAAAGCTCATGGAGCAGGGAGAGCAGAGACCCAGTAGCGGACAGCGAAGAGGCGGGGCCAGGAGCTGAGTCTCGACCCCTGCAACCACAATTAGGTGAGTACAATTAGGTGAGTACACACACACACACACACACACACATACACACACACATACACACACACACATACAACAGGCCTAGTGTGTAATCGACATGTGCCTAGGACAAAATGGTAACTAACTCCCACAGGTGACACCTGAGAGTTTGTTCTATACGGGTTGGCATGCCCCAAGGCAAGGTTGTTTCGTCTCGTAATTTCGTAACGTATCCTTATGTTTTTTATCGTTTCTTACAGAACGTTAAAAAATATCGTACAGTAATCTCCTTCCCTTTCCAGCACTTTTAAAGAAGGATACTTTCAAAACTGAGTCAACTAAATAATTACACTGCCCTTTGTCCTTAGTAGACAGTTGAGCACTAGACATTGTGACTTCTTCTTTTTTCAGTCGATGATATTTCTCAGACAGGAACTAAAGAGACAGTTGAATTATTTAAGCATATCACACACAAACACACCCAGTAGCGGCCAGTGAAGAGGCGGGGCCAGGAACTATGACTCGACCCCTGCAACCACAACTAGATGAGTACATCACTGTGTTTACTTGTTGATAGGATGATTTGTAGATGGAGTGATGGTAGCAAGGACACAACTGTACACTCTGTTATGGAAGTCTATTATTGATAGTCGTAGAAGAACCCTTCACATCTGCTGCCCGCTTACTTAGCCTGGTCGAAACTGAGACAGAGGCCTCTCAATAGTGACCTACGTGCGAGGGTAGTCACCTGACGTCCAGGCTTGGCTAGGAAGCCTGCCTATAATGTTCCTAAGAAATATATCTATATCTATCTATCTATCTATCTATATATATTTTTCAAACAAGTCGGCCGTCTCCCATTATAATATATATATATATATATATATATATATATATATATATATATATATATATATATATATATATATATTATTATTATTATTATTATTATTATTATTATTATTATTATTACATAATATGGTACAAAATATTTAAGAGATACATTGATATAAAGATGACATATACAGTACATGAGGTGTGAGAGATACATGTTTAGTACAAATTGTTGTGTTTGTCACTGATTATAATGCGAAAATCTCATCCAGCTCCTCAGAGCTGGGGCGCGTGCCCAAAATACAGCAGGCATTACTCCTCTGAACAGCAGCGCTGAGTCGTTGGAATAGAAAACTAGTTACCCTGGGATCCCTAGTTACCCTGATGAGTCTTTTGCCCAGCTCCTTAAGGAAATTAGATGCACTCTTTCCCCATGAGCCAAAGGTCTCCGAGCCTATGGGAACAAACATATAATGATGGGCAAGTTCTCCGTAATTTCTAGACTTCTGGGACTCCCTGAAGGTGGCAGCTGCCCCTCCTTCCTCCCTGGTGTATTGGAGATAGGTATCAGCCAAGGTAGATGCACATGTGTAGTCCCACACCACCTGCTTGCCGTCTCTCCAGGCTTGAAGGGTGATACCATCTGGAAGCTTTTGGCTGCCATCAGATCTGCATAGTTGGGGTGGCTCCCTTACTGCTGGGCATCCGGCTGTTGTGAGGCTCCTCTTGATAATGTTATTAACCTCGTCATGTTTTGAAATCTTTCCCTCGGATTTACGCACACAAGACCATGGTACCCGAATTGGTCTGCTGCTTCACTGCCACAAAAACACCTGTGTTCGGCGAGAATAGGGTCGGCAAGTCGAAGGTCAACACCAATTCGGATGGTCTGTGGATCGAGGCTAGTGCCAAGGCTGGAGTTGGGAAGATCCAACAGAAAGTTCCCTGCATGATGAGCTCTCACTGCCAGGAGGCGGGCTCTATCCTTCCCTGACACACTCTGAAACATTTCTGAGGCTATATTCTCCACTATTGGGCCATCCCAGTATATATATATATATATATATATATATATATATTACGCAAGTAATACTGTCGACATTCGTTTATGTTTCAGGTGTTCTCGACAGCAGGCGACCTTGGCTGTATTGACAACGCCTTCAAACCTCGACAACGCCACTTCTGGCCTCTTCTATTACACCGCTCACAACAGGTAACCAGTCAACAGGTGATGATACAAAGGGTGATGACACAACAGGGAACTAATCTGGTGAGAACATGTACCCAATCAACTGGAGATAGACAACAGATATTTAATTGAAAGGAGAGGACACAACAGATAGCCAACACGTGAACTCACAACATGTATCCAATCATGTGAGTACACAGTAGATAGCCAATGAACATGTGAAACAGCAGGTAGCCAATCAGGTGTAGACACAAGAGGTAGCCAATCAGCAGGTGACGACATAACAGATAGGAAAACAGGAGACGACACAACAGATAGCAACAGACAGCCGAACAACAGGCGAGTACACAACCGCCAGCCGTTCAACAGGTGACAATAAAACACGCAGGGAATCAACAGAGAGAGTGTGTGTGGGAGAGAATGAGTGTGTGTAAGAGAGAGAGTGTGTAAGAAAGAGAGAGAGAGAGTGTGTGTAAGAAACAGAGAGAGAGAGTGTGTGTAAGAAAGAGAGAGAGAGAGAGAGAGAGAGAGAGAGAGTGTAAGAAAGAGAGAGAGTGTGTGTGTGTTCCTTACTGCATGATGGTTCAAACTTCTTTTCTTACAGCCTGGGAGGGATGCTGTCACCGGTCCTGCCATCCAGCATCACCTGCAGCAGCCAGTGCAGCGTGAGTACCAACTACTCTCCCCTCTCTCCAAACACACTCAGATGTGTACCTAAAAACGTATATGTACACACACACATACATACACGCAAACACACCCACCCACACACATACTCCCCCATACACACACCCAAACGCATACACACACACATACTACGAGGAATTGACAAGGTGGACAGAGACAAGATGTTCCAGAGAGGGGACACAGAAACAAGTGGTCACAATTGGAAGCTGAAGACTCCTATGAGTCAAAGGGATGTTAGGAAGTGTTTCTTCAGTCATAAAGTTGTCAGGAAGTGGAATAGCCTAGAAAGTGACGTAGTGGAGGCAGGAACCATACATAGTTTTAATACTAGGTTTGATAAAGTTCATGGAGCAGGGAGAGAGAGGCCCTAGTAGCGATCAGTGAAGAGGCGGGACCAGGAGCTATGAATCGACCCTTGCAACCACAAATAGGTGAGTACCCACACACATACACACGCGCGCGCGCGAGCACATACACACACACGCGGGGCCAGGAGCTGTAAATCGACACCTGCAATCACAAATAGGTGAGTACACACTCACACTTGCATACATACAAACACAAGCACACACACGGTGTATACCTTTCAGTGTATATACAAGTAGATATATGTATTTTGAACAGTATACATACCAAGGGATGTGTATTCTTCAGTATGTATATACACTGAAGGGTCACATTAGCCTTGATGTCAGTGTACAGCTGATCTGTTGTCTGTATCACTTTCCTGGTGGATAGGAATTAAGCTTAACACCCTCAATATATATACTATATATATATATATATATATATATATATTTATATATATATATATATATATATATATATTTATGGATTTGGAAAAGGCATATGATAGGGTGGATAGGGGGCAATGTGGCAGATGTTGCAAATGTATGGAATAGAAGGTAGGTTATTGAAAGCAGTGAAATGTTTTTACGAGGATAGTGAGGCTCAGGTTAGAGTATGTAGGAGAGAGGGAGATTATTTCCCAGTAAAAGTAGTCCTTAGACAAGGATGTGTGATGTCACCGTGGTTGTTCAATATATTTATAGATGGAGTTGTAAGAGAAGTGAATGCTCGGGTGTTGGTAAGAGGTGTGGGGTTTAAAGATAAAAAATCTAACACAAAGTGGGAATTGTCACAGTTGCTCTTTGCTGATGACACTGTGCTTTTGGGAGATTCTGAAGATAAGTTACAGAGGTTGGTGGATGAGTTTGGTAGGGTATGTAAAAGAAGGAAATTAAAAGTGAATATAGGAAAGAGTAAGGTGATGAGGATAACAAAAGAAATAGATAACAGAAGATTGAATATCAGATTGGAGGGAGAGAGTATGGAGGAGGTGAATGTGTTCAGATATTTGGGAGTGGATGTGTCAGCAGATGGGTCTATGAAGGATGAGGTGAATCATAGAATTAACGAGGGGAAAAAGGTGAGTGGTGCACTGAGGAGCTTGTGGAGACAGAGAACTTTATCCATGAAAGCAAAGAGGGGAATGTATGAGAGTATAGTTATACCAACACTCTTGTATGGGTGTGAGACATGGGTTGTGAATGTTGCAACAAAGAGAAGGCTGGAGGCAGTGGAGATGTCATGTCTGAGGGCAATGTGTTGTGTGAATATAATTCAGAGAATACGTAGTTTGGAGATTAGGAGGAGGTGTGGGATTACCAAAACTATTATCCAGAGAGCTGAGGAGGGGTTATTGAGATGGTTTGGACATGTTGAGAGGAAGAATCAAAGTAGAATGACTTCGAGAGTGTATAAATCTGTAGTGAAGGGAAGGCGGGGTAGGGGTCGCCCTAGAAAAGGTTGGAGGGAGGGGGTAAAGGAGTTTTTGTGTGCGAGGGGATTGGACTTCCAGCAAGCGTGCGTGAGCGTGTTAGATAGGAGCGAATGGAGACAAATGGTTTTAGGACTTGACGTGCTGTTGGAGTGTAGGCAAGGTAACATTTATGAAGGGTTTCAGGGAAACCTGCAGGCCGAACTTGATTCCTGGAGATGGGAAGTACAGTGTCTGCACTCCGAAGGAGGGTGTTAATATTGCAGTTTTTTAGCTGTAGTGTAAGCACGCCTCTGGCAAGACAGTGATGGAGTGAATGATGATGAAAGTTTTTCTTTGTCGGGCCACCCCGCCTTGGTGGGAAACGGACTATGTGTTAATAAAAAAAAATATATATATATATATATATATATATATATATATATATATATATATATATATATATATATATATATATATATATATATATATATATATATATATATATATATATATATATATGCACCTGGAGAAGAGAGGAGTGTAGAGGAGAGATAGAGATTTTGGGAGATGTTAAGCGAATGTATAGGAACTTTTGAACCAAATGAGAGAGTAATTGTGGTAGGGGACCAAATGCTAAAGTGGGAGAAACATGCAGAGAGGGTGTAGTAGGTAAGTTTGGGGTGCCAGGTGTAAATGATAATGGGAGCCCTTTGATTGAACTTTGTATAGAAAGGGTTTAGTTATAGGTAATACATATTTTAAGAAAAAGAGGATAAATAAGTATACAAGATATGATGTAGGGCGTAATGATAGTAGTTTGTTGGACTATGTATTGGTAGATAAAAGACTGTTGAGTAGACTTCAGGATGTACATGTTTATAGAGGGGCCACAGATATATCAGATCACTTTTTAGTTATAGCTACAGTGGGAGTAAAAGGTAGATGGGATACAAGGAAAATAGAATCAGTAAGTAAGAGAGAGGTGAAGGTTTATAAACTAAAAGAGGAGGCAGTTAGGGTAAGATATAAACAACTATTGGAGGATAGATGGGCTAGTGAGAGTGTAGGCAATGGGGTTGAAAATGTATGGGATAGATTTAAAAATGTAGTGTTAGAGTGTTCAGCAGAAGTTTGTGGTTACAGGCGAGTGGGTGCAGGAGGGAAGAGGAGCGATTGGTGGAATGATGATGTAAAGAGAGTAGTAAGGAGAAAAGTTAGCATATGAGAGGTTTTTACAAAGTAGAAGTGATGCAAGGAGGGAAGAGTATATGGAGAGAAAAAGAGAGGTTAAAAGAGTGGTGAAGCAATGTAAAAGAGAGCAGATGAGAGAGTGGGTGAGATGTTATCAGCAAATTTTGTTGAAAATAAGAAAAGTTTTGGAATGAGATTAATAAGTTGAGGAAGCCTAGAGAACAAATGGATTTGACAGTTAAAAATAGGAGAGGAGAGTTATTAAATGGAGAGTTAGAGGTATCGGGAAGATGGAGAGAATATTTTGAGGAGTTGTTAAATTTTGATGAAGACAGGGAAGCTGTGATTTCGTGTGTAGGGCAAGGAGGAATAACATCTTGTAGGAGTGTGGAAGAGCCAGTTGTGAGTGTAGGGAAGTTCGTGAGGCAGTGGGTAGAATGAAAGGGGTAAGGCAGCTGGGATTGATGGGATAAAGATAGAAATGTTAAAAGCAGGTGGGGATATAGTTTTGGAGTGGTTGGTGCTATTATTTAATAAATGTATGGAAGAGGGTAAGGTACCTAGGGATTGGCAGAGAGCGTGTATTGTTCCTTTGTATAAAGGCAAAGGGGACAAAAGAGAGTGCAAAAATTATAGGGGAATAAGTCTGTTGAGTGTACCTGGTAAAGTGTATGGTAGAGTTATTATTGAAAGAATTAAGAGTAAGACAGAAAGTAGGATAGCAGATGAACAAGGGGCTTTAGGAAAGGTAGGGGTGTGTAGACCAAGTGTTTACAGTGAAACATATAGGTGAACAGTATTTGGATAAGGGTAAAGATGTTTTTGTGGCATTTATGGATTTGGAAAAGGCGTATGATAGGGTAGATAGGGGGCAATGTGGCAGATGTTGCAGGTGTATGGAATAGGAGGAAGGTTACTGAAAGCAGTAAAGAGTTTTTATGAGGATAGTGAGGCTCAGGTTAGAGTGTGTAGGAGGGAAGGGGACTATTTCCCAGTAAAAGTGGGCCTTAGACAAGGATGTGTGATGTCACCGTGGTTGTTCAATATATTTATAGATGGGGTTGTAAGAGAAGTGAATGCGAGGGTCTTGGCAAGAGGTGTTGGGCTAAAAGATAAAGAAGCAAATACAAAGTGGGAGTTGTCACAGTTGCTTTTGCTGATGACACTGTGCTTTTGGGAGATTCTGAAGAGAAGTTGCAGAGGTTGGTGGATGAATTTGGTAGGTGTGTAAAGAAGAAAATTGAAAGTGAATATAGGAAAGAGTAAGGTGATGAGGATAACAAAAGAATAGGTGACGAAAGATTGGATATCAGATTGGAGGGAGAGAGTATGGAGGAGGTGAATGTATTCAGATATTTGGGAGTGGACATGTCGGCGGATGGGTCTATGAAGGATGAGGTGAATCATAGAATTGATGAGGGGAAAAGGGTGAGTGGAGCACTTCGGATCTGTGGAGACAAAGAACCTTGTCCATGGAAGTAAAGAGGGGAATGTATGAGAGTATAGTTATACCAACGCTCTTATATGGGTGTGAAGCATGGGTGATGAATGTTGCAACGAGGAGAAGGCTGGAGGCAGTGGAAATGTCATGTCTGAGGTCAATGTGTGGTGTGAATATAATGCAGAGAATTCGGAGTTTGGAAATTAGGAGGAGGTGCGGGATTACCAAAACGATTGTCCAGAGAGCTGAGGAGGGTTGTTGAGGTGGTTTGGACATGTAGAGAGAATGGAACGAGACAGAGTGACTTCGAGAGTGTATAAATCTGTAGTGGAGGGAAGGCGGGGTAGGGGTCGGCCTAGGAAAGGGTGGAGGGAGGGGGTAAAGGAAGTTTTGTGTGCGAGGGGCTTGGACTTCCAGCAAGCATGTGTGAGCGTATTTGATAGGAGTGAATGGAGGCATATGGTTTTTAATACTTGACGTGCTGTTGGAGTGTGAGCAAAGTAACATTTATGAAGGGATTCAGGGAAACCGGCAGGCCGGACTTGAGTTCTGGAGATGGGAAGTACAGTGCCGGCACTCTGAAGGAGGAGTGTTAGTGTTGCAGTTTTATAACTGTAGTGTAAAGCACCCCTCTGGCAAGACAGTGATGGAGTGAATGATGATGAAAGTTTTTCTTTTTCGGGCCACCCTGCCTTGGTGGGAATCGGCCGATGTGTTAATAAAAAAAATAAAAAAAAATATATATATATATATATATCATGTAAAGGGTGAAATCCGACTGCCTCATCATTTCCAGGCATTGTATAACCCCTTCTGATTTAGAGCTTCACCCTGAGTACGATAACAGTGAAAGGTGAGTGTGGTGAGAGTACAGACGAGTCCTTACAGGTGAGTACGGGGTCAGAGTGCGTGGCTGCCAGCAACAACGTCATGTATCGGACCCAGAGCTGCAGCCGCAACGACACTGACTACATGTGTATGATACCAGGTTAGTACTTGTGTGTGTCACTATCATTATTATCATCGTTGCTTATACGTCATAATCATTATCATTATCCTTGCTTATACGTCACCATCATTATCATCATCCTTGCTTATACGTCACCATCATTATCATCATCCTTGCTTATACGTCACCATTATCATCATCCTTGCTTACACGTCACCATCATTATCATCATCCTTGCTTATACATCACCTTCATTATCATCATCCTTGCTTATACGTCACCATCATTATCATCATCCTTGCTTATACATCACCATCATTATCATTATCATCATTAGACTAGCTAGCTAGGAGAGTGGTCAAGTGTTGTAAGATAACCACCACCATGACCACCACCATGACCACCACCATGACTACCACCATGACCACCATGACCACCACCATGACCACCACCATGACTACCACCATGACCACCACCATGACTACCACCATGACCACCACCATGACTACCACCATGACCACCACCATGACCACCACCATGAAGATCTGTGTAGTCTGTAGAAAGGGTAAGGGACGAAAACAGGCCTGGATTGCTTGCAATCTCTGTGGTCAATGGTCCCATGGTATATGCAGGGATTTTCAACCAGTGACCACACTTGACATAAACTCAGAGAGATGTTTTTGGGTCTGCCCAAACGAGATACACCTGTATGAGGGAATTGCATCTATATTAAAAGATAAGAACACCAATAAAAGATCCTTCTTAAAAGACATGTCAACATGGTATGACAGCTGGGAAAATAAGATGGGTGGTTTGGAAGGGGCTGTCTTGAACGACAGCGCTCCTGAGGGTGCTAGTGTTGTCCTGGAGGATAGTTCTCCTGAGGGTGCTAGTATTGTACTGGAGGACAGTGCTCCTGAGGGAGCTAGTGTTGTCCTAGAAGACAGTGCTCCTGAGGGTGCTAGTATTGTACTGGAGGACAGTGCTCCTGAAGGTGCTAATGTTGGAGATGAAACAAAAGGGATGTTAGCACTAGTGCTGAAGATAGAAATAAGACAGGAAAACACGCACCAATAGGGAATACATTAGGGAACAGAGTCACAAAAAAACAAAGCAAACACAAACCAGGCCTATGCAAATATTATGCATTTGGTATCTGCAGGCATGGAATTTCTGGGAAAACAGATGGGACATGCAACTTTGACCACTCCAGAAAATGCCGTGCCCATATGACAACAGGAAAATGCAACCTCCCTTTCTGTAAGCTTTTCCACCCTGAAATGTGTCACTCATCAGTTCAGGAAAGACAGTGCTATAACCTATATTGCCAGGCACACCACCTAAAGGGTACAAGACGACACAGAACATCCAGACCATGGGAAAACCTGGGTAGCCAAAGCCACTCCAGAGAGAGGTTTTTAGCGCAAGGAAGGAAAAAAGCTGGCAGGAAATGACAGAAATCGTACACCAACTGCAATCATTTTTAGAGTGGAACCACAGTCAATGGCCTCCACTCCAGAACAACAGATATTAGTGCCAGGAAAAAAAGACCCCCATACCACCAATACCACCAATCCAACGACATTCATCTTTGCAAATATACAGGGTCTAAAGCCAGCAACAAATAACAAGATACCTTACATCCGTGGACTGCTTACAGAGTCAAATGCAATGTTTGCGGCTTTCACAGAGACCCACATAAAGGATCACTTGGACAATGAAATATGGATCCCTGGCTACAACCTATACAGATGTGACAAGAGTGAACAGGCAAAAGGGGGAAATGGTTGGCCTGTATATCACAGAGTCACTTATATGCTCAGAACTACTAAATGCCTCAAATGATGTAGTTGAAGTTTTAGCAGTAAAGATCGAGAATCAAAACCTGGTCATCGTGGTTGTATACAAGCCTCCGGATGCAACGTCCCAACAATTCCAGGAACAGCTTCTGAAAATTGACCACTGTCTGGAAAACCTTCCAGCCCCTGCCCCCAACATCTTGCTCCTGGGGGACTTCAACCTAAGGCACCTAAAATGGAGGAATATTGCAAATAATGTGGTAGCAGAGATAACACCAGGAGGCAGCTCAGATTAAAACTCGCACACACACGAGCTTTTAAATATCTGCACCAAATTCACCTTAAACCAGCAAATAATAGAGCCTACAAGATTGGAGAATACACTGGACCTCATCTTCACTAACAATGATGATCTGATACGAAATGTCATCATATCAAAAACGATATACTCAGATCACAACATAATAGAGGTCCAGACATGCATGAGGGGGGCCCCAGATCGACAAAATGTGATCAGTCGCGAGGGAGCCTTCTCAAATTTCAACTTCAATAACAAAAACATAAGGTGGGACCAAGTAAACCAAATCCTAAATGATATAAACTGGGAAGATAGCCTAAGCATCACGGATCCTAACCTATGTCTAGAACAAATTAACTCTGTGGCACTTGAGGTTTGCTCAAGGCAAATTCCCTTAAGGAAAAGGAGGAGAAGATGTAAACTAGAAAGAGAGAGGCGCTCCCTATACAGGCGAAGGCAAAGAATAACAGAGCTGCTACAAGAGGCCAATATATCTGAAATACATAGGGAAGGCACTGGTCAGAGAAATAGCAAACATTGAGTTAAAACTAAAGGAATCTTACAGGAATCAAGAAATGCGGGAAGAACTAAAAGCCATAAAGGAAATTGAAAGAAACCCAAAGTATTTCTTTTCTTACGCCAAAACAAAGTCGAGAACGACATCCAGTATTGGCCCCCTACTAAAACGAGATGGGTCTTACACAGATGACAGCAAGGAAATGAGTGAGCTACTAAAGTCCCAGTATGACTCAGTTTTTAGTGAGCCGCTAACCAGACTAAAAGTTGAAGACCTAAGTGAATTTTTTTATGAGAGTGCCACAGAACCTGGTAGACGCAAGCCTATCTGACATTACCCTGACGCCACATGACTTTGAAAAGGCGATAAATGACATGCCCATGCACTCCGCTCCAGCCCCTACTCATGGAACTCAGTGTTCATCAAGAACTGCAAGAAGCCCCTATCACGTGCTTTTAACATCCTATGGAGAGGGAGCATGCCACAAAGGCGGCAGTAAAGCAATGGCAAAGAACTACAGACCAATAGCGCTAACGTCCCATATCATAAAAATCTTTGAAAGGGTTCTAAGAAGCAAGATCGCCACTCATCTAGATAACCATCAATTACACAACCCAGGGCAGCATGGGTTTAGAGCAGGTCCTGTCTGTCCCAACTACGGGACCACTACGACAAGGTACTGGATGCTCTAGAGGACAAACAGAATGCAGATGTTATATACACAGACTTTGCAAAAGCCTTTGATAAGTGTGACCATGGTGTAATAGCACACAAAATGCGTGATAAAGGAATAACAGGAAAAGTTGGTAGATGGATCTATAATTTCCTAACAAGTAGAACACAAAGAGTAGTAGTCAACAGAGTAAAGTCTGAGGCGGCTACGGTGAAAAGCTCTGTTCCACAAGGCACAGTACTCGCTCCCATCCTGTTCCTCATCCTCATATCGGACATAGACAGGGATATAAGCCACAGTGCCGTGTCTTCGTTTGCAGATGACACCGAATCTGCATGACAGTGTCCACCTTGAAGACACTGCAAGACTCCAAGCAGACATAAACCAAATCTTTAAATGGGCTGCAGAAAACAATATGAAGTTCAATGATGAGAAATTTCAATTACTAAGATATGGAAAACGTGAGGAAATTAAAATCTCATCGGAGTATAAAACAAATTCCAACCACACAATAGAGTGAAAAAATAATGTCAAAGACCTGGGAGTGATCATGACAGAGGATTTCACCTTCAAGGACCATAACACTGTAGCAATCGCATCTGCCAGAAAAATGACAGGATGGATAATGAGAACTTTTAAAACCAGGGATGCCAAGCCCATATTGACACTTTTCAGGTCGCTTGTTCTATCTAGGCTGGAATATTGCTGCACACTAACTGCACCTTTCAAGCCAGGTGAAATTGCTGACCTAGAAAATGTACAGAGAACCTTCACCGCACGCATAACTGCAATAAACCACCTCAATTACTTGGAACGCTTGAAGTTCCTAAACCTGTACTCCCTGGAACGCAGGCGGGAGAGATACATTATTATATACACTTGGAAAATCCTAGAGGGATTAGTACCAAACTTGCACACGAGTGTCACTCCCTACGAAAGCAAAAGACTCGGCAGGCGATGTAACATCCCCCCAATGAAAAGCAAGGGGTGCCACTAGCACGTTGAGAGACAACACAATAAGTGTCAAGGGCCCAAGACTGTTCAACTGCCTCCCAGCATACATAAGGGGGATTACCAACAAACCCTTGGCTGTCTTCAAGCAGGCACTGGACAGGCACCTAAAGTCGGTTCCTGACCAGCCAGGCTGTGGTTCGTACGTTGGACTGCGTGCGGCCAGCAGTAACAGCCTGGTTGATCAGGCTCTGATCCAACATGAGGCCTGGTCACAGACCGGGCCGCGGGGCGTTGACCCCTGGAAGTCTCTCCAGGTACGTTACCATCATCATTAACTTTGTCATGTTCATGGTTATTCTTAATGATGGTCAAAGACATTATGTGCAGAGCAAAACCTTATTTACCGTCGATGTTTTGCTCTTAGTAGTTTCTTCAGTCAGCTCGAGGTTGGGCGAAACATCTTGGTTGGCAACGCTCTAGCCTCACACACTCAGTGTCCGTGGTTCGATCCCCGACACGGGTGGAAAAGCTGGGCATATTCCCTTGAGACACCTGCAGTCCCTGTTCACCTAGCAGTAACTAGGTACCTGGGTGTTAGTCGGCTGGTGTGGGTCGCATCCTGGGGGGCATGACTGATGTACTCACAACAGAAATAAGACACAGTCCTTGATGACGCTCTGACTTTCCTAGGTTATCCTGGGTGGCTAACCTCCAGGTTAAAAATCCGAACAAATCTTATGTAGATAAATGGTTTAGAGAACCGACAAGTTGATAAGTTAGACACATATGCAACACTTGGGTATCTTTATTGAGGAAACGTTTCGCCACACAGTGGCTTCAACAGTCCATACAAAGGAGAATGGTGAAGAACAGGAGGAGTTTGAGGTAATCAGTCCCTCGGCCTTGAGTCGATATAATCAGTCCATCAATCTTTTCAAGACTAATGGACTGATTACCTCAAACTCCTTCTCCTCTTTACGATTCTCCTTTGTATGGACTGATGAAGCCACTGTGTGGCAAAACTTCTCCCTAAATAAAGATACCCAAGTGTTGTATATGTGTCTAAGTTATCAAATCTTATCTTATATAAGTCATAACACACGTGGAAACATCGACACGGATAATAAATTTGGTCTGCATATTTCGACTCCCCAACTGGAGTCCTCTTCTGTTGGGTGTCGAAATATACAGAGAAGAACTTTATTTTCCATGTTTGTGTCCATGTGGGTTAGTGCCGGGCAACGACATGTGTTCATTACACTTTTATTGGTCATTAATGACACTCCATGCTGTATTGCTTCTTGAACTGACTTTATAAAGCGCTAATTAAATTACAACGTCATCACGAAGTAAAGGTTTGTTGTACTCAGTGTCTGCCGATAGTATATGTTAGCAAGTCTTGTCATCCAATATTATAAATAACAAAAAAAAAGGCACAATACCGTGACTGGAACAATACACAAATAACTACATAGGACAGAGGAGCTTACGAGGACGTTTCGGTCGACATGGACCATTTACAAAGTCACATTAATAAAGAATAGAGAAGGAGGGAGTATATATAGGCCAGCAGACCTGTCTGTTGGCCTTCTCTCCTCTTTGTTATTGTGACTTGTAAATGGTCCATGTCGGACCGAAACGTCGTCGTAAGCTCCTCTGTCCTATGTACGGGTTATTTGTGTATCCAACATTATCTTCAACTCTTGGGAATGGATAGAATGGCGACAGACACACAAATGCAGTATAATACTGTCCATTATTGACAACGTTTCGCCCAGGCAATGTCTCGATACATGGTGTCACCATTTTATCCCATTTCTCTCCAGCTCTTGGTAATATTATCTAAAAAGCAAAAATGTGACATTTTATCTATATAGACTTGCTGTACGAAGGAGCTTCTTCATTTCTTGTAAAATTCTTCTAACATTCTTCTAACATTCTTCTAACATTCTTCTAACATTCTTGTAACATTCTTCTAACATTCTTCTAACATTCTTGTAATATTCTTCTAACATTCTTCTAACATTCGTGTAACATTCTTCTAACATTCTTCTAACATTCTTGTAACATTCTTCTAACATTCTTGTAATATTCTTCTAACATTCTTCTAACATTCGTGTAACATTCTTCTAACATTCTTCTAACATTCTTCTAACATTCTTCTAACATTCTTGTAACATTCTTGTAACATTCTTCTAACATTCTTGTAACATTTTTGTAACATTCTTCTAACATTCTTCTAACATTCTTCTAACATTCTTCTAACATTCGTGTAACATTCTTCTAACATTCTTCTAACATTCTTCTAACATTCTTCTAACATTCTACTAACATTCTTCTAACATTCTTGTAACATTCTTGTAACATTCTTGTAACATTCTTCTAACATTCTTGTAACATTCTTGTAACATTCTTGTAACATTCGTGTAACATTCTTCTAACATTCTTCTAACATTCTTCTAACATTCTTCTAACATTCTTGTAACATTCTTGTAACATTCTTCTAACATTCTTCTAACATTCTTCTAACATTCTTCTAACATTCTACTAACATTCTTGTAACATTCTTGTAACATTCTTGTAACATTCGTGTAACATTCTTCTAACATTCTTCTAACATTCTTCTAACATTCTTCTAACATTCTTCTAACATTCTTGTAACATTCTTCTAACATTCTTCTAACATTCTACTAACATTCTTGTAACATTCTTGTAACATTCTTGTAACATTCTTCTAACATTCTTGTAACATTCTTGTAACATTCTTGTAACATTCTTGTAACATTCTTCGTAACATTCTTGAAAACATTCTTGCTTTTAACATTCTTGTAACATTCTTAACATTTTAACATTCTTCTAACATTCTTCTAACATTCTTCTAACATTCTTCTAACATTCTTCTAACATTCTTCTAACATTCTTCTAACATTCTTCTAACATTCTTCTAACATTCTTCTAACATTCTTCTAACATTCTTGAAACATCCTGAGACAAACTCTCTTAAAAGTGAGATTAAAATGTAACTTGAGTAGACAAAGCAAGTTGGTGATTCACCAGTGTTGAATGTAAAGTTAGGTTGTGTTTGTGTTGCTGGCAGGTGTGTGTGTGTGTGTGTGTGTGTGTGTGTGTGTGTGTGTGTGTGTGTGTGTGTGTGTGTGTGTGTGTGTGTGTGTGTACTCACCTAGTTGTACTCACCTAATTGTGGTTGCAGGGGTCGAGACTCAGCTCCTGGCCCCGCCTCTGCACTGTCCGCTACTGGGTCTCTGCTCTCCCTGCTCCGTGAGCTCTATCATACCTTGTCTTAAAACTATGTATGGTTCCCGCCTCCACTATATCGTTCGCTAAACTATTCCACTTCCTAACTACTCTGTGGCTGAAGAATTGCTTCCTAACATCCCTCTGACTCATCTGAGTCTTCAGCTTCCAGTTGTGTCCCCTTGTTTCTGTGTTTCCTCTCTGGAACATCCTGTCACTATCTACCTTGTCGATTCCCCGCAGTATTTTGTATGTCGTTATCATGTCTCCTGTGTGTGTGTGTGTGTGTGTGTGTGTGTGTGTGTGTGTGTGTGTGTGTGTGTGTGTGTGTGTGTGTGTGTGTGTGAGTGAGACCCAATTAATATTTGCACTTATAACTCATTACAGTTGTGACCGGGTGTGGACGTGTGAATGGCTCATTACTTTATAATTTGTTCATGATTGTAACCATGTATAAACGTAAGTAAGTAAACTTACTTATTTTCATGATTCATTACCTTTGTAACTTGTGAGTTCATTACCTTTGTACCTTGTTCAGCTATCAAAACTTTAGACCCATTATGTACCTCTGTAATCCTTTAACTACCGCCCACAGGATGGGTATGGGGTGCATAATAAACATAAGAACATAAGAAAGAAGGAACACTGCAGCAGGCCTACTGGCCCATGCAAGGCAGGTCCATGTCACCCCCAACTTAGACCAATGACCCACCTAATCAGGTCACATCCTCTGAAGGAAGGAGCATGGCATCAGACCTAGTAGTACAAGCTAGTCAGGTCCAACTCACACCCACCCACAGCCACTCATGTATTTATCTAACCTATTTTTACTTTCCTCTTATAAGGGGAGTGTTAATGCGACATAACATCATTGAATCCCTGGTGTTTGCCACACTATTTGCTCTAGCTGGCACTCAATCGAACTGATGCTCCCACAAGGTACTAAGTGGTCCCAGATTTTTTAATACTGCCCACACTGAGGGCGCAGGCCCATTCTCTCATCTCTAGGCTACTCAGGCCTACCACACTAAATTTCAACGAATGTAAAATAAAACGTAGATGTACGTTCGGTCAGCTACGTGCGTGAACGTATATCTACGTGTGGACAGTATATACAGTGAACCCTCGGAGTTCGTGACTAATCCGTTCCAGAGGGCGTCGCGAACACCGAATCTAACGAAATCCGAATCTATTTTCCCCATAAAAAATAATGGAAATAAAATTAATCCGATCCAGACACCCAAAAGTATTAAAATAAATTTTGACACAGTAAACCACGGCATCCTACTCCACAAACTTGACCACTATGGTATAAGAGGTCATGCACTTGCATACTTCAAATCCTACCTTACTAATAGGTATCAGTATGTCACCATTAAAGACACAACCTCCTCGACACGACCACTTGATATTGGAGTACCACAGGGAAGTGTCCTTGGTCCCCTGCTCTTCCTCTTATACATCAATGATCTTCCCAATGTATCACAACACCTGAAACCAATACTCTTTGCTGACGACACGACTTATGTCATCTCACACCCAAATCTTGAAATACTCGACACCATTGTTAACGACGAATTACTAAAAATATCTACATGGATGACAGCCAACAAACTTACACTCAACACTGATAAGACCTTCTATATTAAAGATATTAAACTAAACGGCAGGTTGGTGTCCGACGAACTACACGCTGCAGGGTGGACTCTGCTACAGACTCATCTCCAATGTCAACAACCTGACTAATGCAGAGGCCCAGTGTGAGCTGGATGGAGCGACGCTCGCCTACCCGGAGACTGATGCCAGTCTCACCATCCTTTCCAAGATGGCTGCAGTGAGTGTCACTACACACACACACACACACACACACTATACAGGGTGTAATCCCTCCCTCCTACACACACATTCCTCTCAAGGCAGTGAGCAGTAAATGCCTTTACATACATAGTATACAGTTGACAGTAGAGTCCAAGTTTAAAGTAACGTACAGCAAAACACTGGACTGATAAATGCTTATATGCCAATGAGATTCCAAATATGGGAAGCGTTTTATAAATATAGGTAGATAAATGAACTGAGAGTTCATTTGAGATTCAGTAAGAAAGCAGCGAGTGTTCTCTAACATTATGTTGATGAAGTTAGTTACTAATGATACTGAGAAGTAAATGTTAAACTGTTATAAAGCACTTGACCTACAAAAAAAGCACTGACCTCTTCAAGCAATATTTTTTTTGAAGCAAACGTTCACACAGAAACTAACTTTACTCCTAGTTAAAAACCAGTCATACAAGTACACAAAATGTACTAGTAATTTCATCAAAATAATGGCAAGTCCCTCGGTGATTATTCAGAAAACAAATTTGATAAGACTGAAGCCACGTGCAGACAGTTAAAATATGCAGAACAGTTAGCAACGTTGTACAAGTAGCGTAAGAGAGAGAGAGAGAGAGAGAGAGAGAGAGAGAGAGAGAGAGAGAGAGAGAGAGAGAGAGGAAGCAAGATTACCTGCAAGGTACTCTATGGTTGAGGTGCAGGTGACTATGGTTGAAGTGCAGGTGCTTTATGCTTAATCTGTGTCCTTAGGGAGGTGGGGAAGAGAAGGCACTTGAGAATATTGGTGTACTCCTACAGACACAGACCTGGGGAAGGTGTTAAAAATTAGCATAATGGGGGGCGAGTCTTGTGGAAAAGAAAGCAAAATTCCCGCATCTTGCCAAACCCTACACAGCTTTTTTGCTCACCAGTTGAGCCCTATCCGACCTGCAGCTTTCCAAGGACATACCATGTATGTGACCCTTGAAGTCACTGTGAGGAAGATCTGCTGTACACTAGACGCAGTAATCTTCCTCAGGATCCGCCTGAAATGATGCGAACATGTTAGTTGCACCAACAAGACTCCACGTCCTGATGCTTCCTGTGTGTGATAACACTACTGGACCTTCTCAACTATCTGGTGGACATTGACGAGAATAAGGGAAGAAGAAACGTGTCTGCAACTGTTCGTCATTCGCGAAGGAAATTTTCCCAAGACTATAAATCGAAATAAAGTGCAATGATGTTATTGCTGATGTACTGTGGTAAGAGAAGCTCAGGGCGATAGTTTGTCTACCTAATTATATTGAGGTGTTAGGTAGGGGCAAGATGGCGATACCTGATTATGATGGAGAGTTTGATATCATGGCGCTGGATGTACTGTTATGTCATATCTTCCTAAGAATAATAAAAGTGGGAGAAGAGCGAGGTTAGAGGTGAGATTGGGATAATAGGTGATAGTGATCCGAGAGATAATAGACCGCCTAACATAGTTTCTCTACCTTGCAGGGTTTAATACCAACCACGAACACTACCAACTCCTCGACCCCGTCATCATCGCTCTTAATGACGCGTGAGTACTTGCAAAAATATATATATATATATATATATATATATATATATATATATATATATATATATATATATATATATTTACCCTAAACACAAAGTTTGTTTTCACAGGTCAAGAGCATTTATACCTGGAGAGGGTTTCGGGGATCAATGCCCCCGCTGCCCGGTCTGTGACCAGGCCTGATAGATCAGACCCTGATCAACCAGGCTGTTACTGCTGGCCGCACACAAACTGACATACTAACCACAGCCCAGCTGGTCAGGTACTGACTTTAGGTGCCTGTCCAGTGCCTCTTGAAGACAGTCAGGGGTCTATTGGTAATTCCCTTAGGTATGCTGGGAGGCAGTTGAACAGTCTTGGGCCCTTGACACTTATTGTGTTCTCTTAGTGTATTCGTGGCGCCCCTGCTTTTCATTGGAGGATGTTGCATCTCCTGCCCAGTCTTTTGCTTTAGTAGGGAGTGATTTTCGATATCATGTCTGAGTGCAATATGTGATGTGAATATTAAGCATGGAATTCATAGTTTAGAAATTAGGAGTTGCAGGGATACTAAAGGTATTGACAAGAGGATTGAGGAGTGGTTATTGAGGTGGTTTGGACATTTAAAAAGGATGGAACAAAATAGGATGACATGGTGGGTGTATCTATAGCGTAGGGAAGGAGGAGTAGGGGTCCTAGGAAAGGTTGAAAGAAGGGGGTAGAGGAGGTTTTAAATACAAAGGACATGGACATTCAACATGTGAGTGAGAGCGTGCATCTTAACATCTGTATTATTTCAGCCCCTTTTTTTAAAGTTGTCTCTAGCTAAGGTATTTTGCCCTCATACCCAGGATGTTATCCAGAACAGTTGACTAATAATTTACCGGACTGCTTGGTTAACAGGGCGAGACATCTACATGACTCAACTTGCACACAACATAACTCAAAACATTTCGGCTCTACACTAAATGCTGCTATTTAGGCATGTTAGAGAGAGAGAGAGAGAGAGAGAGAGAGAGAGAGAGAGAGAGAGAGAGAGAGAGAGAGAGAGCAACAAATATTCTAGTCAGCAGCTGTCCATTACAGCGTCGTGATGCTGGACATCCTGACCTCCACATCTCAGCTAGCCTACACTTTAAGGATGAAACTACACAGTTTATTGGTCACTTATGAACCATTATAAAGTCGTGACTTATTAATGATCGGAGACGAGGTGGAAAGTTGTTTACTCTTATCTCCAATTTTCGTGGTTTGCTGTGAGTTCCTTCAGACTCGAATTAAAGTGTTACCCTAAATTCCTTCATAAATGTTTTCTTGGTCGCACTCCAACAGCACGTCAAGTCATAACAATATCCCAGTCTCTTGATCAAGTTGCAGCCCCAGAGAACTACCTCCAAGTCTCTGCATCTCACATATTAGTCTACTTTGCAATTTCCGGATGATTTTTTTGACAACTCCGTTGCTTTGCCTATAACTAAAAGTAAATAATCAGATATGCCCTGGTACATATAAATTTTCTGACCAATAAGATTTGCCTCAGGGTCAGGTCTACCAAACAAAAGCGGATCGGCACTTCTAAACAGCGTAGGAGATGCGACCAATAATATAAAACAACTGCATTAATAGTGAACTACACACTATACAAATTATAAAGCTTAAACACTCATATTCAAACTTAACTTCATGATAGAACTGGAACAATTATCACAGCTGTTGCAGTCACAGTTCCTATAAGCGGGTTGTCTAGATACTAATGAAGGACTCTTGACCGAAGGAATTGACACTATCCTTCCCTTCCTTGGATCAGACCCGATTACATTTCATTCCCCTGGTACGGTATGACCTCTATAATTTCAGAGCTTCTCCATACATATAAGACTAATAATCGTTCACCTTCACTCGTCTCACAGTTGGGGCAACTGGACGGCCGGGGGACTGTACTCCCCCAGTGCTGGTGTTCTCCAACTAGCAGGCACTTCCATCCCTGGCTACCACTGGAGAGTCCTCACTCCATATAACTCCTCCGCCAAAATCCCCTTCGGACTCATCAACACCACACTGGCAGGGTATCCCACAGCTACACGCGCCATCTGTCAGCTCTACGGTTCACTGGGTAAGTGGGGAGGGGGGGGTAGCCTCACACCTGGGTTTGATAAGGCTCACTTGTCAGGTCTTCATAATTCTAGCCTTTCAGCGAGACGTCACCCCCTTCGAAACTTTGTTAGCCTAGAGGCAATAAATAATAATGAGTGAACAAGGGCCTCACTCATCACTCACTTGGTGAGCCTGGCTACGTGAGTAGGACTTACTATACGGAGCATCGAGCCTCCAAACACTGTGAACTCAATGGCTTAGTGGCTGGGCAGCTCATATATATAATATTCATTACTCCTGCATTCTTTATTTCTAGGACGACATTGTCTACATACACAGATGTGTATTTCTCAGTCTATATACACTCATATGTCTATCTCTCAATCTGTATACACAGAGATACATGTCTCTCAGTATATATACACTAGAGGTGCGTCTCTTGGTGAATATACATGAATGACGGGAGTTAGCAGCATGATAGACATTCAAAAACATCTGCAATGGGTTTCTTGACAGACACTGGTAGATCAACTACAAGACACTGGTAGATCAACTACAAGACACTGGTAGATCAACTACAAGACACTGGTAGATCAACTACAAGACACTGGTAGATCAACTACAAGACACTGGTAGATCAACTACAAGACACTGGTAGATCAACTACAAGACACTGGTAGATCAACTACAAGACACTGGTAGATCAACTACAAGACACTGGTAGATCAACTACAAGACACTGGTAGATCAACTACAAGACACTGGTAGATCAACTACAAGACACTGGTACATTAACTACAAGACACTGGTAGATCAACTACAAGACACTGGTAGATCAACTACAAGACACTGGTAGATCAACTACAAGACACTGGTAGATCAACTACAAGACACTGGTAGATCAACTACAAGACACTGGTAGATCAACTACAAGACACTGGTAGATCAACTACAAGACACTGGTAGATCAACTACAAGACACTGGTAGATCAACTACAAGGCACTGGTAGATCAACTACAAGACACTGGTACATCAACTACAAGACACTGGTACATCAACTACAGGACACTGGTACATCAACTACAAGACACTGGTAGATCAACTACAAGACTGGTAGATCAACTACAAGACACTGGTAGATCAACTACAAGACACTGGTAGATCAACTACAAGACACTGGTAGATCAACTACAAGACATTGGTAGATCAAATACAAGACACTGGTGGATCAACTATAAGACACTGGTAGATCAACTACAAGACACTGGTAGATCAACTATAAGACACTGGTAGATCAACTACAAGACACTGGTAGATCAACTACAAGACACTGGTAGATCAACTACAAGACACTGGTAGATCAACTACAAGACTGGTAGATCAACTACAAGACACTGGTAGATCAACTACAAGACACTGGTAGATCAACTACAAGACACTGGTAGATCAACTTCAAGACACTGGTAGATCAACTACAAGACACTGGTAGATCAACTACAAGACACTGGTAGATCAACTACAAGACACTGGTAGATCAACTACAAGACACTGGTACATCAACTACAAGACACTGGTAGATCAACTACAAGACACAGATACATCAACTACAAGACACTGGTAGATCAATTACAAGACACTGGTAGATCAACTACAAGACACTGGTAGATCAACTACAAGACACTGGTAGATCAACTACAAGACAATGGTAGATCAACTACAAGACACTTTTAGATCAACAAGACACTGGTAGATCAACTACAATACACTGGTAGATCAACTACAAGACACCGGTAGATCAACTACAAGACACCGGTAGATCAACTACAAGACACTGGTAGATCAACTACAAGACAATGGTACATCAACTACAAGACACTGGTACATCAACTACAAGACACTGGTACTTCAACTACAAGACACTGGTACATCAACTACAAGACACTGGTAGATCAACTACAAGACACTGGTACATCAACTACAAGACACTGGTAGATCAACTACAAGACACTGGTAGATCAACTACAAGACTGGTAGATCAACTACAAGACACTGGTAGATCAACTACAAGACACTGGTAGATCAACTAAAAGACACTGGTAGATCAACAAGACACTGGTAGATCAACTACAAGACACTGGTAGATCAACTACAAGACACTGGTAGATCAACTACAAGACACTGGTTGATCAACTAAGACACTGGTAGATCAACTACAAGACACTGGTGGATCAACTACAAGACACTGGTAGATCAACTACAAGACACAGATAGATCAACTACAAGACACTGGTAGATCAACTACAAGACACTGGTACATCAACTACAAGACACTGGTTGATCAACTACAAGACACTGGTAGATCAACTACAAGACACTGGTAGATCAACTACAAGACACTGGTTGATCAACTACAAGACACTGGTTGATCAACTACAAGACACTGGTAGATCAACTGCAAGACACTGGTTGATCAACTACAAGACACTGGTATCAACTACAAGACACTGGTAGATCAACTTTTGCAAAGCTGCCGGTGCCTAGGCTGCAACATGTCACTCAAACTGAATTTCATCCATTCACATTTGTCATTTCCTGACAACCTATCTTAAGTGACGAGGATCAAGCAATGGTCATCCTGCAATGCTTGTTGCTTTCTGCAGGATGTTGCAACGAGACCAGGCTAAACTTTTTACTTTTGTTGTTGTTTACAGAAACTGTGATCGTGATACATAGAAAACTCTCGATGTAACGGACTTATAAATAATGGGCAAAATCCACTTGGTAAATTACAATAAACATTGAAATTACTCCTGTAATTTCAATGTTTATTGTAATATAACTGTAAACTGAGCGTAAAGTATTATATGCGGTTTACACTAGAGCATTTATGTGTCTTTTTTTTTACTATATTTAACGTAGTTCTGATATAACGGACACTCACGTCCGTTATATATGAATCTTTCACATTAGTTTTGTATGATGGAAAAACCTTTAATTTACTCTACAAAACTACTGTATAATATTAAAAAAATGTGATGTGCTGTGTAAAAACTGTTTTATATTCTTAATTAACATAGTTCATTTAGTAATTTACACATCAAATGGTTCACGTAAATTTTTTAAAACTTAAAATTTTGTTGTAGTGTCTTAATAACTAATTAGATAATGCCTAAATTATTTTAGTGGTGGACACGACTTAGATGTAAACAAACTCAACTCTGAATATTTATAATAAATACCAAGTGTCTTAGGCCCTTGCAGGCAAAGAGATAGAAAGTTTATTGTACAGAGCAGAAAAACTTATAGAAAAACTTAAATCATTATAGCTTTCTAAATATACACAAGATTCAAACAGCAACTGTGGAATGGGATGAAAGTAGGTTTGATCCAAGGAACACGACACTATAATTCTTTGGATGAAGACCAATGTAACCCCCGAAGGTGGTGGCGCAGGTCTGGTACACGTTCATAACTGAACGTTTGTGACTTTGTGAGAGAATAAGTCATTGTTTCATACATTAACATAAGAATATTGATGGTTATTATTATTATTATTATTATTATTATTATTATTATTATTATTATTATTATTATTATTATTACAAAATATGCGCCTGACCCGTATGGGTCACGAAGCACTTACCAGACATAATGTGCGGCTGTTGATTAATTTGCTTATTGGTTGTTAAATATAACTTATTATTGGTTGATGTTAAGTGAGTGTGGTTGTACATGGTTGTGTGTGTGTCAGGTTGTGTGGGCGGACCTCCACATGTTAGCAGCAACATGAGTGTAGTGTGGGACAACACCACCTCCCTCACCTCCAGCGCCACCTACACGTGAGTAACTTTCACAGTACCACCTCCAACGCCACCTACACGTGAGTAACATTCACAGTACCACCTCCACGCCACCTACACGTGAGTAACATTCACAGTACCACCTCCATCACCACCTACACGTGAGTAACTCCGTACCACCTCAGCGCCACCGTGAGTCTTTCACAGTACCACCTCCAACGCCACCTATACGTGAGTAACTTTCACATTACCACCTCCAACACCACCTACACGTGAGTAACATTCACAGTACCACCTCCATCACCACCTACACGTGAGTAACATTCACAGTACCACCTCCAACGCCACCTACACGTGAGTAACATTCACAGTACCACCTCCAACGCCACCTATACGTGAGTAACATTCACAGTACCACCTCCAACGCCACCTACACGTGAGTAACATTCACAGTACCACCTCCATCACCACCTATAGAGTTGGGAGGTGTGACGAAAATCAAGTCCACTGCGTGGTCGAAACATCGCCAGTGAAGGCTGTCATTACACAACATTTGTGTCTCTGTCTCCATTGTGACATTGAATCCAGTATTATGCTGCTGCTGTGTATAAATAAATATATATATGTCGTGCCTAATAGGTAAAACTGGTGAATTAGCAAGAACTCATTTAAAATTAAGTCCTTTCTAAAATTTTCTGTTATACGTTTAAAGATATATTTTTTTCATTTATGTTAATGTAAAAATTTATAATTTTGTACCAAAAGAAACTTAGAAAACTTACCTAACCTTATTATAACAAGCTCAATTTAATTTAGCCTAACCCAAGTAAATATATTTTAGATACGTTTACAATAATTTAATAATAAACAAACACAATGAAATATATTTTTTTCGTTAGGTTCAGAATGATTTTTGCGAAATTATTGCATACACAAATTTTCACTTGTCTTATATGGCAAGGTGAGCGTTGCTATTTAAGCCAAAATCGCAAGTTTTACCTAATCGGCACGATATATATATATATATATATATATATATATATATATATATATATATATATATATATATATATATATATAAATATAATCATTAACAGAACTGCGGTTTAGCCAGAACTCGATCCTGCGTACGCTGTGAGAACTGAACAAAGTTCGGTCAATATTATGATGCTAGATCCAGTGTTACGGCAGTGTTGTGCTACTAGAATAAGGTTTCATTCTGACAACGTTTCACTATTTAGAATGAGAAATAAAAGTTTATTGTGAAAGTCTTGCATACCATGAGACTTGTTGTCAGTGGTAGCAGTGTGTAAACTTAAGGATTGCCTGCTTAAATTGCTCCTATATAGTGTTTGTTAATGAACAACATTCGCATGCGGTACGAACATTTACACTGGTGTTTCTCTCACATGTCTTGCTCCCTCAGGTGTTGTTCTCATAGTGTTGCTGCCTCGGATGTTGTTCTCACAGGTGTTCCTCCCTCAGGTGTTACCCTGGGTACTTCGTGGGCGGCAACATAAGTGTGGTGCAGCAGCAGTCTCAGTGTCTGGGCGTGCTGGGAGGCTGGTATCCCTCACAGATATTGCCCTGCCTAGTTCTCAATGGTGAGTTAATATTCATGCTACTCACATCCTTTAGCTAATATAGCTTATTTGAAGAAAATACCCTTGACATTTTCACAGGAGGAAGAAGCATATATACGTATATATATATATATATATATATATATATATATATATATATATATATATATATATATATATATATACTTATATATATATATATATTTAGCTAATATGGGATGGTATTGGAAGTTGAATATTCAAATGGCTTCAGGAAGAAATTCAATTATTCTTTCTCGAAGGCTTTTTATCCACTTCTCCGAGGCTGTGGGTCCCACAATTTGCACCAGAGGTGGACCCTATCAATTATTAAACCACATTTTAAATTATTATTACTTATATTATTGGAATATATTAAAATAAATATAAAGACAGTCGAAGGTTTTAATGTCGTCCAGTAAAGAGGCGTTAAGAATGGAAGTAAACATTAAATATTTCTACAGTGTCATGAACTAACACACGTGGACACAAAACACAAGATAATCTACATTTCGCCCTCAACTGGAGAGGGTTTCTCTGTGAGAGCGAAATATAAAGTACTCATTTTTTTTACCATATATGTTCGTGTGTGTCGTTGTCCAGTGTCTTCTAAATCATGTCTGGATCTCCAGCAATGTTAGTAGTGATGAAGGGTGAGCTAAAGAGTGATCTCCAACAGTGTGTAACGGTACGGTGCCTGCACCTCCAACACCACAAACCGTCAACAAAACCAGCGACAACAACATCCGTCAACTTAACTCCACCATCAACTACACTTGCCCGGCCGGGATGTCCATCACAGATGGTGCCACCATGCAGATGGTCACCTGTATGGTCTATGGTTCCTCTTACGGCTTCTTCCCACCCACGGTCAACGCCTGTAACGGTCAGCATTCAGAGTACAGTGTACTTAGTAGCGTACATGGTGGTATTTCAGTGTGTATAGAAGTGTACTTGGGAGTGTACGTAGAGTTTACTTAGTGTGTTGTCTTGTACCTGTTGTTGTTGTTACCACTGTAGAGTAATAAGGCAGTGGAGAGTGAAGCATCTGAGTACACCAAGAAGAACTGCAGTGGGTCAACTGGCTCGCTGTGTGGCAGTCAGTGCCTTTAATATGTTTAACTAAAAGAAAATATGTTTTTATTTAACGTTATTTGTATTTAACAGTTTGTATGTTTGACAGTTTGTGTGGGGGAGCCAGCGGTCAACTACACTACAACTACGTGGGTCAACACCACCACCTACACGGTCAACATGACAGTTAATGTCACCTGCCTCCCTAACTACGTCCTGAACCTCACTAACACCAGTCAGATCATCAACTGCACCTACCAGGGATGGCAGACTCCAAAGAAATGTTACCAAGGTATATATTTCAGACTCGCTCCAACCACAAAATAATCTTTCATATATTCTGAGTTGAAAATACGTGTATATATATATGTATTGCTCAACACCTGGTGACCTCCACAGGCTGCGCTGGTGACCCTCCGACCCCTGGATCTAATATGACAAGGAATAACGTGACCTCTAATGCTGTAGGAGCCAAAATCCTTTACAACTGTTCCCTGGGCTACTTCATCTCCACTACCATGGTGAGACTCCCTCACTCTCTCCCCCACCCACTACCATGGTGAGACTCCCTCACTCTCTCCCCCACCCACTACCATGGTGAGACTCCCTCACTCTCTCCCCCACCCACTACCATGGTGAGACTCCCTCACTCTCTCCCCCACCCACTACCATGGTGAGACTCCCTCACTCTCTCCCCACCCACCATGGTGAGACTCCCTCACTCTCTCCCCACCCACTACCATGGTGACTCCCTCCTCTCTCCCCCACCCACTACCATGGTGAGACTCCCTCCTCTCTCCCCACCCAGCTTCTACTTACACCCCCACATCTTCATCTCTCCCTCACACCTCTGGTCCGCTCCCTCCATCCCCATACAGTCTCCTGCTGGTGGATATCTCTTGATTAAAGGAACTGGAGCTTGGTTTAAACCTGATTAATCCCTTCTCTTCCAATATCCCAGGCGCTGTATGACCCTTACTGGTCTAGCGCTCCTCTATGAATATAATACTGATAATAACGGTACCAATTTCTTTTAAGATGTTTATGTATGTATGTATATATATATATATATATATATATATATATATATATATATATATATATATGTGTGTGTGTGTGTGTGTGTGTACGTACTCACCTAATTGTGGTTACAAAGGTCCAGTCATAGCTCTTGGCCACGCCTCTTCAATGGTCGCTACTAGATCAATCTCTCCCTGTTCCATGAGCTTTATCATACTACTTCTGTGTGTGTGTGTGTGTGTGTGTGTGTGTGTGTGTGTGTGTGTGTGTTTTCTTTATCCCGTCACTTAAGACATTTTCTTTACTCAGCTAAGTCGTGTAAGTCAGTTATCCACTTAATCATCATAAGAAAACATTGTGTATGCAATGATACCTGTAATAAACATCTAGTGCTACATGAATTACCTGATCAGTTGCACCATGCTACAATCTACTCCACTACAGCCCAATACGAAACCGCTGTCGGGAACGAGTGTCGTGTGCGGCGCCAACTCCAGCTGGGTGCCTACTAACACGCCCCTATTGTGTGCCAAGTGTAAGTCTCCCTTCATAACCACTAGTATTACTACTATTAGCATTACTGCCACTACCATTAATATCACTATTATTAATACCACTAGTATTACTGCTACAACTACTCCAAATACTACTATTCAATATCCTCTTTTGATTCATACCATTCTGCAACTTAAACCGAGTGTGCGACTACTGTTGTATCAGAACATTTCTGACAAAGCTGACTTATTTATATTTATAATAGTCTAAACTACAATACTGCATGTTACTTCATGCACTAACCACTTAGAACATACATTCGATGTCACAGTAAACAATCTTCACCCCCCCGTATGAGGATTGTTTACTGTTTGTTTTACCTAAGCAGGTTGAAGCGCATGCGAGCACAGTACTAGTCATACATTACCTTCAACAAATCTCAATAGGTGACATTGGAGTATCTTTTCATCAGCTATTAGCTACAGACATATTTATACAAGAGAAAATGTTGGTGGCAGAGGTGGGATGCAGGATAAATCACTATGACGACGGGTTTATTTTCTGTCTGAGTAAAACACGAAGCGAATGTGATATGAATTTGGCAGCCATTACCAGCTGTCATGAATGCTTGTCTGAAATAACAGGTGCATAATCGCAATTACTCTTATCATAATATTCACAGCTGCATCACTTTAATAATGATTCTTAATTCACATTTTTATTATTGTTGTTATTATTTTACAACATCGGCCATCTCCTGCCAAAGTAATGTGACACGAAGAAAGGAAGTACATCTACCGTCATTCATTCAATATCTATCGTGCCAGAAGTGTGCAGACATCACCGTTCAGATGACCCTCCGAACAGCAACACATCCACTGCACCTTCAGAGTACAGGCACTGTATTTCCCACCTCCAGGATGCAAGTGCAACACATCCACTGCACCTTCAGAGTACAAGCACTGTATTTCCCACCTTCAGGATGCAACTGGTTTCCACGAATCCCTTGATAACTACTACCTTGTCACATTTCAAGAGCACGTCAAACCCTAAAATTCACTTGTTCCCACTTTGATCTTAAGCTTCTAACACTCAGCAACTCCTCAAGCCCCTTCCTTCAACCCTTCCTGGTTGTACCCTATGCTTCCTTCCCTCCACCGTGGATTAATATATTCTCTTTGCCATCCTATTCTGCTGCATTTTTCTATGTCCAAATCACCTCAACAGCCCATCTTCTGCCCTTTGTATTATACCTTTTGTAACTCCCCACACTGTTGCCTAATTTCTGTATTCCTAATTCTCTACACAATATTCACTCCACATATTGCTCTTAAACCTAACATTACCGCCTCCAGCCTCCTCCTCCTCCTTGCTGCAACATTTCAAGCCCGTGATTCATATCTATATAAAAGAGTTGGTACCACTTTTGGCTTCCATACATAAATTTCTTCCTTTTTTTTCAAAGACACGTCACCTACCTTTTCCCCTCTGTCTATTTTGTGACTCATCTCATCTGTAATAAACTCCTCTGCCGACAAGCTCACTCCCAAATATGTAAACATCTTCATTTCCTCCATTCTCCCTCCCAATCTGATTATTGGTACTCTATTAACAAAGCTTGTTGTTAATCTCATTAACTTACTCTTTTCTATAGTCACTTTTAATTTCTTTCTATTATACATCATAAAAAACTCCACAAACCTTTGTAGTGTCACTGACAAAGAGTAACTGTGACAATTCCCATTTTGTAATATACATATATATAAATATATATACATATATGTATATATATTATCATTATAAAACTATCAATAAAACTATCTAAAATTAGTCTTATAAATTTTTATACGTTTAAAGATATATTTTCATTTATGTAATTAAAAATTTATAATTTTGTACCAAGAGAAACTTTGAAAACCTACCTAACCTTATTACAACAAGCGCAATTTAATTTAGGCTAACTAAAATATTAATGGACGTAACATTAATTTAATAATAAACAAACACAATGAAAATATTTTTCGTTATGTTCAGAATTTTGGGCCACCCTGCCTCGGTGGGAAACGGCCGACGTGTTGAAATATATATATATATATATATATCGTTCCGATTAGGTAAAACTGGTCAATTAGCGAGAACTCATCTTAAATTAAGTCCTTTCTAAAATTTTCTCTTATACGTTTAAAGATATATTTTTTTCATTTATGTTAATGTAAGAATTTATAATTTTTGTACCAAGAGAAACTTTGAAAACCTACCTAACCTTATTACAAAAAGCGCAATTTAATTTAGCCTAACCCAACTAAATATATTTTAGATACGTTAACATTAATTTAATAATAAACAAACACAATGAAATATATTTTTCGTTATGTTCAGAATGATTTGCGAAATTTGCATACAATTCACTGTCTTATATGGCAAGGGAGCGCTATTTAAGCCAGATCAATTTACTAATCGAATATATATATATATATATATATGTATATATACATATATATATATAATATATGCATATAATTATTCATAACATAATATATTACTTTCTTATATAAATGATTTATTTAACCAATATAATTTTATAATATAATATATATATATATATATATATATATATATATATATATATATATATATATATATATATGCAAAAAGATCACAGTAAACAGGTGATATCAAAATATGCAAGACAACCACTATGAAAAAATAGTGAGTAGTCACGAAAGCTCTTGGAATTCCTCTATTTTTCATAG
This sequence comes from Cherax destructor, assembly GCA_009830355.1. Taxonomy (NCBI): domain Eukaryota; kingdom Metazoa; phylum Arthropoda; class Malacostraca; order Decapoda; family Parastacidae; genus Cherax; species Cherax destructor. The sequence goes on along the minus strand of WNWK01007133.1, from coordinate 18,531 downwards.
TGGTTGTCTTGCATATATATATATATATATATATATATATATATATATATATATATATATATATATATATATATATATATATATATATATATATAGTGACACCACACAGCCCTGTTTAAGGCCTCTTTAACCGGCAAATAATTTCCTTCTCTCCTACATCAACCTAGCAAGTAAAGTTGCTCTCATTCTGTACTCTCTCACCACTCTTGTTATTACTATTATTCGTATATACACAGGGAAGGTCTAGAACCTTAATGGTCAAACAACACCTGGACAGTGGGAATTAATCACACTGGATTCTGGTCAAAGAGACATTCGGGTGTGTGCTGATAATCCTTTATTTAGATACATAGTGGATGCTCCTAGCTGCAAAAAAACAAAGTACACAAATTAGGATGCACAACTTGACTAGATAAGCGCACATTGTACCTTATCATTAATTGTACACTGTATGGACAGAAATCTATAGTGGGTGTGCAGTGCTCTCCCTACATAATACGTAATTACTGACTTACATATTAGGAAGGTAATACGTGTTCGTCGGCCCCACGCTCTGTTTGTTTACACCCGAGTTTCTCTGCCTCACCTACAGGCGGCACATGGGTGCCGCCGACCTGCCGTATTTGACTCACTCTATGTCACGTCACCTACATCCCACAGATTCAAGGAATGGGAAGGCAGTTCCAATTCCTTGGATGAAGAGCCATTCATCAACATCAAGGTACACACTTGGAAGAAAATTTAAACGTAATTGATCAACTTTCTTTGTGTCTCATTCTTCTGGCAGAGTCATTCTATAGACATAACATTCTTCGTAATGCTCTCGCTTCTAGTTATAATCTTGTAGAAGATTTACATGACAGTCCAATCAGTAACACTCGGCACTGTGTTGCACTGTAGAGAAAATAAACAGTAGTAATCAGTATTAGAAACTGATAAGTAGAGGGAAGAATGTTTCACTTACTCCCCAGTATGTCTGAAAGATCTCTTTCCTCCCCAGTGTGTCTGAAAGATCTCTTTCCTCCCCAGTGTGTCTGAAAGATCTCTTTCCTCCCCAGTGTGTCTGAAAGATCTCTTCCCTCCCCAGTGTGTCTGAAAGATCTCTTCCCTCCCCAGTGTGTCTGAAAGATCTCTTCCTCCCCAGTGTGTCTGAAAGATCTCTTTCCTCCCCAGTGTGTCTGAAAGATCTCTTTCCTCCCCAGTGTGTCTGACAGATCCCAATGTGACAGCTCCACTCAACTCCAGCTGGGACGGCTTCACCAGGACCCTGGGAACCCAGGTAGGTCACTGCCATCCCCATTATCAAAACCTACTCAGAAGCAAACCTCGATATATTACATATGGTTCGAAGCAAATTTCTAGACATATATATTTTAGGTTAGATTTGATCGCCATCTATAAGTAAAATATAACAGTTAAAATAGACCACCATTAAGTTTTCATTCTTGGGTTAGCCACACATTTGACATTTTTAGTCACAGAGATACACTGATGTTGATGTGGAGGCTGGGCTGGTTATTGGACTCTAAGGTAGCAGTCGTCTCACGAAGCCTTAGTCATGATTTGTGATGGTTTATGGAAGGGTATACAACGAGGTAGGAAATGACTTAGACATGTATATTTATGATAGGAAAGAAGGTGAGAGTTGAGGTGGTTGTTAGAAGTGTGGAAAAGGGGGTTGACGTCAGGCTTCCTTAGTAAGGTCACCGGGTATCCAAGTATGGGTCAGCCTATGTAAAAGATAACGTTGGAAGAGCTAACTAGAATATGGTATTATCAAATATTTGATTAGTTGTCCCGCTCTTCAGGCGACCATGACCGGCTCCTACAACTTGACCTTAACCACTGCACCTGATACATCCTTGTGTAATACACAAAGGTGCACTAAACAACAAAAAGGTCACAATACCGTGACTGGAACAATACACAAATAACCCTCACATAGGAGAGAGAAACTAAAGACGACGTTTCGGTCAAATATAACTATCATATACGAAACGTCGTCGTAAGTTTGCCTCTCCTACGTGCTGGTTATCTGTATAAAGGTACACTCTCCTACAAGCTGTCATAATTGCTGAACCCGTAGTGAAATGCTTAACAATTTTCTTATTGATCTGTTGACAAGAAGTTACTAAATCTGTCAGCTCAGGTTGACATTTTTTTTTCACTTGATGTAAAAAATACTTCCTGGGTAAAAACAAAATATGACAGGAAATATAACTATCATGTAGAGAAGGGTAGCAGCAGTTTTATTAATTAAAAATTCTTACATGTATTGTAGGCACAACAATGATAAAATACACTGTTGTTTCTGGTGCACTTAAGAACACTTTAAGAAGTGTCACACTTGCTGTCTTAAATATGAGGGAGAAAGGATTGTAAAATATGCAAAACTTATGTATTTAAATTATATATTAATATTAATGTCAGCAGGGTAAGCATGTGTAATAAATTTATAATCAATCTTATGCTGACCTGGTCACGGACCGGGCCGCGGGACGTTGACCCCCCGAAATCCCCCCTCCAGGTATAAGTCAACACAGAAGAAAACAAATGAAGGGTAAAGTGTAGCGGGGTAAAGTTTGGTGAGATAAAAGAAAAAAGACAATAAGTCTAGTCTTTCCCGCAACAAAAAGTTGTATTCAAGTGTGAGTTTTATTTAAGATAACTCACACTTGATAAATATGTAGGTTATCAAAGGGTTATCTTGCTACGAGTGTCTTCACCCAGGTTGCCGATGATGCCATACTAGTAAAAACTTTGTTATTTTTCAGGTGAATATATCGTGTCCAGCCGGGCAGGTGTTTCCAGACCTGAACACGACAGTCAGCATCTCGTGTGGTGAGAACGACACTTGGTCCACTCCGCCCCCCGGCTACCTGGTCTGCAGGACAGGTAATTACCCAATTGTTATTGATTTGTCACTACAGTATCACAGCTGTGCTCGTGGTGTTCCCTCTTCAAGATTGATTTCGTCCTTTAAATATTGTTATAGTACCTTAATACATTCTACTGTTCTACTGAATTTATTCCAGTGTGTGTAGTAGTAGTTACTAGTTGTCAAAGGCACTTGTTGACAGACCCTTGGCCTGTGTAGTTTTGTGTGTGTGTGTGTGTGTACATTCCCAAACCAAACTGGCAGAAACAAGTCCACATGGAGACAAGTAGAAGATAATCAGAGTACTTGATACATGTACGTCACACTCAAGTGGTCTTCAGCAGTGTGTTGAAGATGACTCAGTGTGAGGCTCATTCAGGTCTCTTATCTTCTTTTTTATTTTCTCCGTGTGGGTTTGTGTGCTGCTGGCCATGTTTATGACACTTGTGTTTGGAATCCTTAGAGCTGAGTATCTTCTGACTCATCTCCCGGTATAAAACCTGTTTACCACCCGTTCCTCAGGCGCTGTATGACCCCTACTGCATGACTAAAATAATTCTCACTCATTTTCTCTCTGCTACAGCTGCGCTGACTGCGCCTCCAGCTGCTCCACCGGGCGCTGTTATGACTGGGGCACCGCCCTACTGGGTGGGCACTACCCTGAACTACACGTGTATCCCTCCCCAGGCCACGCTGACAGGGGCCACCTACACTACTGTCACTTACCTGCAGGGAGGTTGGACCACTCTCGACCCTAACTTCACCTGCCATAATGGTAGTGTACATGTTAACATCATTTGCAAGTATATTGTCTCTCATTTCACCTTCCTGCATGCAAACATTTCCAGTATTTTAAAATGTTCTTCGCCCCCTGCCTCTCACTGTCTCCCTGTACGCCCACACCCACTAAATATTTTTTCCCTAAGTGTGGGACAGACCATCCCGAGAGATGGCAGTTCCTAAGTAACAGCAGCCTCAGTACCTACTGTAACCATGGTGAATTTCTTGACGGTATACTCATGCACTTACTGGAGTCTCCCAGCCCAGTCTATGCTATGTGATGGAATATGACATGGGAAAGTACTTATTACATGTTCTGACTATGCAGCTGTCATATCAATCACATGTGCAACACTTAGGTAATAATATTGGTAGAATTACCGACAATATGATAAGTAAAACGACACAAATGCAACTAATGTGACATTTTATGTGGCAACGTTTCGCTCTCCAGGAGCTTTTTCAAGCCGTTACAAGCGATACATGGACACAGAGGGTATATACTCTCAAGTGAGGTGTAATACTAGTGGTGGTAGAAGTAGTAGTGATATAAGTCGTAGTAGTAGTAGTAATACAATAGGTAGAACAATCAATTTGCACATGAGTAAAAGGTGATAAAACAATTACATGGGTAGTATAAAAATAGGTTAGACAAATATTTCTGCTGGAGGTTGGAATGAGAAGGCCTGTAGGAGTGTTCCACATCTACGATGTGCTTGTGTTGAATTAGCAGGAGAGACTATGTGATGGTAGGGTTTACTGTTTTCAGGAGGATTCTTGCTAAGACTTCAGAGATGGTGAAGCTGCCTTTGTTTTGTTTAATTGTGTTAGAAACAGCGATAAGTGCTGATTCAAGGCACTTGCGTCTACGGAAATTAGTTCCTTTGATTACTAGTCGGGCGTCTTTGAATTTCATGAGATGATTGTTGGAATTCCGGTGTTGTACGCAGGCGTTGTTCAGGTTATTGTTCCTACATGCATTAATGTGTTCATTGAGGCGTGTTTCAAGGTTTCTTGCTGCTTCTCCTACATAAATTCTGTCGCAGCCTCCACAGTTCTTCCCAATTCTTCCCAACAGCCAGGTTGCATCCAACATTTCTAAAGTATTTGCACAAGCTAACACTAGAGTCGCCATCGCTTCCAGTACTTCTATAAAGGATCTAACCAGGACTAAATCCAAGCACCTTGAACCAGTCAACGCAGGGGTCTACACTATACCCTGTGGAGGCTGCGACAGAATTTATGTAGGAGAAACGGCAAGAAATCTCGAAACACGCCTCAATGAACACATTAATGCATGTAGGAACAATAACCTGAACAACGCCTGCGTACAACACCGGAATTCCAACAATCATCTCATGAAATTCAAAGACGCCCGACTAGTAATCAAAGGAACTAATTTCCGTAGACGCAAGTGCCTTGAATCAGCACTTATCGCTGTTTCTAACACAATTAAACAAAACAAAGGCAGCTTCACCATCTCTGAAGTCTTAGCAAGAATCCTCCTGAAAACAGTAAACCCTACCATCACATAGTCTCTCCTGCTAATTCAACACAAGCACATCGTAGATGTGGAACACTCCTACAGGCCTTCTCTATTCCAACCTCCAGCAGAAATATTTGTCTAACCTATTTTTATACTACCCATGTAATTGTTTTATCACCTTTTACTCATGTGCAAATTGATTGTTCTACCTTATTGTATTACTACTACTACTACGACTTATATCACTACTACTTCTACTACCACTAGTATTACACCTCACTTGGAGAGTATATATATACCCTCTGTGTCCATGTATCGCTTGTAACGGCTTGAAAAATCTCCTGGAGAGCGAAACGTTGCCACAATAAAATGTCACATTAGTTGCATTTGTGTCCTTTTACTTATCAACACTTGAGTATCTTTAATGAGGAAACTTTTCGCCACACAGTGGCTTCATCAGTCCATACAAAGAAGAATGGTGAAGAACAGGAGGAGTTTGAGGTAATCAGTCCCTCAGCCTTGAGTCGATGTAATCAGTCCATCAATCTTGAAAAGATTGATGGACTGATGAAGTCACTGTGTGACGAAACGTTTCCTCATTAAAGATACTCAAGTGTTGCACATGTGTCTAATTTATCAACTTGTCGGTTCTCTGAACCATTCGTCTACAATCATATCAATCACAATTTAATATATCTGTGTAGTATACAAACTGTAGGTTACATGTAATAAAGTATTGATAAACACAAAAAAGCCACTAACATACATGAGCATTTCGGGCTGCAAACTGCTAATATATCCAGATTTGCTAAATAAATTAAAACTCTAATGAGAACATTTGAGTCGCAATCACAAGGTTCTAGGATTCGATTTCCTGGCGCGGAGAAACATTTGGACAAGTTTCCCTACACCCTTGTTGCCCTCGCCTTTTAGTATACATGGGTACTTGTTAGGCAACTGTTGTGGGTTGAAGCCTGGAAAACATGTGTTGAAAATTCCAGTACTCCTGGAATATCTTATCCTGTGTGTAAGAAACTCCAGTGCTCCCGGAATATCTTATCCTGTGTGTAAGAAACTCCAGTGCTCCCGGAATATCTTATCCTGTGTGTAAGAAACTCCAGTGCTCCCGGAATATCTTATCCTGTGTGTAAGAAACTCCAGTACTCCCGGAATATCTTATCCTGTGTGTAAGAAACTCCAGTGCTCCCGGAATATCTTATCCTGTGTGTAAGAAACTCCAGTACTCCCGGAATATCTTATCCTGTGTGTAAGAAACTCCAGTACTCCCGGAATATCTTATCCTGTGTGTAAGAAACTCCAGTGTCTGCTGGACGTATTCATCTATTAGGTAAAAGGTATTTGTGGACCTATTGAAGTTTATTAAAAGTAAGATTGTACCTCTTCCCCACAGTGTGCCTGAGTGCTCCACCATCAGCACCAGCAGGAGTTATTGCCAACATAACCAACTATGTGGCAGAGTACGGCATGATGGTCACCTACACCTGCCTCGCCACCAATAACACCTTCACCACCACATCCACTTGCAACAACGCCACCTGGACTCCTGCCACCATCCCCAACTGTATTGGTGAGACTCGCTCTTTCACTCATATACTAACACACACACACACACACACACACACACACACACACACACACACACACACACACACACGCCCCCAGTGGCCTAGTGGGTAAAGCTCTTGCTTCACGCACGGAGGGGCCGGGTTCAATTCCCGGTGGGGTAGAAACATTTCGAAGTGTTTCCTTACATACACATACACACACATATATATACAACAGGCCTAGTGTCTAATTGACATGTGCCTAGGACAAAATGGTAACTAACACACACACACACACACAGGCAAGATCCATACATAACTTTAACAATAGGTACGATAAGGCTCTTGGAGCAGGGAGAGAGTGGATCTAGTAGCGATCAGCGAACAGACGGGGCCAGGAGCTATGACTCGATCCCTGCAACCACAAATAGGTGAGTACACACACACATACGCACACACACGCACACACAGGAGAGACAGGGGCGACATGATAACAACATATAAGATACTGAGAGGAATTGACAAAGTGGACAGAGACAGAATGTTCCAGAGATGGGACACATCAACAAGGGGACACAGTTGGAAGTTGAAGACTCAGATGAATCACAGGGATGTTAGGAAGTATTTCTTCAGTTACAGAGTTGTCAGGAAGTGGAATAGTTTAGGAAGCGATGTAGTGGAGGCAGGCTCAATACATAGCTTTAAGAAGAGGTATGACAAAGCTCATGGCGCAGGGAGAGTGACCCAGTAGCGGCCAGTGAAGAGGCGGGGCCACAACTAGGTGAGTACACGCACGCACGCACACACACACACACACACACACACACGCGCGCACACACACACACGCCACACACACACACACACACACACACACACACACACGCACACACACACACTCTTCTGTGGTCCTTTAAAATTAAAATCAACAATACTTGCAAATTACCCCAATTTACATTTAATTTTTTAATTTAGTTAATGCAAGATAAACAAAAAAGTAGTTGATATAATCTTGTAGGGCATTTTTTCAGAGATCTTCTTTCTGGATGAAAGTACAAGAAAGTTTTGACTGCTTTTCACTGGTTATCCTGCATACTGAACTAGGTTATTGAATTACTTTATATATATATATATATATATATATATATATATATATATATATATATATATATATATATATATATATATATATATATATATATATATATGCATGTATTGCAAACAGGCGAATTTTTTACAAACATTGTCTCTATCCATAGCAGGACTCAACTCTGAGAACTTCTGTATCAGAGTAACCAGTACTTCAGCTCCGTGGTAAAGTACTGGTTACTCTGATACATAGTTGCAAGTTCGAGTCCTGCTGTGACTCAGAGACAATATATATATATATATATATATATATATATATATATATATATATATATATATATATATATATATATATATATATATATATATATATATATATATATATATATATATATATTATATATTAAGGATATATGGAATACATGCTTAAAGGTATAGAACTTGAAGTCCAGCTTTCCATGTGTATGTCTCTACAAGTCTCAGTTATATTCTTAGTCTGTGTAGTCAGGTTCTTAATATGTTTAGTCAAACCCTCCACCTCTGTAGTTATGTTCTTAATCTCGTAGTTTTATTATTCTTTGTAGTTATGTTGTTAACCTCTGCAGTTCTACTCTTAATCACTATAATTTTGTTCTTAATTTCACAGTTCTGTTCACAGCTTCAACAGATGTCCCTAATCTTTGTGGTTTCCTTCTTAATCTCGGAGTTCTGTTCTTAACGTCTGCAGTTCTGTTCTTAACGTCTGCAGTTCTGTTCTTAACATCTGCAGTTCTGTTCTTAACGTCTGCAGTTCTGTTCTTAACATCTGCAGTTCTGTTCTTAACTTCAACAGTTGTTTTTCAGAATTTCTGTTCCTAACGGGAGCAGTTTTCAAGGTAGTCTTCACAGCAGGTGCTTAAGTCCTAATTTCTAGTCAACAGGTGCTAGTCTCCCACACCTCACGACTTTATCCCCTCAAGAAGTAAAGTCACAATACCCTGGCTGGAACAAGTCACAACTGACACTTTGGACGACGTTTCGGTCCAGGACCACTGTCAAGGCATATTTGTGTATTGTTCCAGAAACATTATTGTGCCTTTTTATAATTCAAGTAGCGACTGACAGTGGCTGGGATGTGATATAGTCGACAAGTGGTTGAAAATATATATAGAAAAACAACATAAGAACGAAGGAACACTGCAGCAGGCCTACTGGCCCATGCGAGGCAGTCCAAGTCTCCTACCGGCTTAAGCTAAACAAACAAAACTTTTATTACGACGTTTCACCTACACGAGGCTGTATCCAGTACATGATAAACTCTCGCGCAGGCGAAACATCGCGATAAAAATTAGTCTTCATCTGCTATATGTTTGTTAAATTAGACATAAACACTTTGGGCATCTTTATTGAGGAAAGTTCGCACACAGTGGCTTATCAGTCCAATAAAGTAGAAAAGAGGGAGAGGAGGAGTTGAGGTCTGGAGCCGATGTGTTCAGTCCATCAATCTTGTAGAAGTGTAGCACAAGGCCGTAGAGGTGGCTTATATGCTGTGATCAGGTGAGATGTTGCCTCCTCTGCTGCATCTCACCTGATCACAGCATATAAGCCACCCTACGGCCTTGTGCTACACTTCTACAAGATTGATGGACTGAACACATCGACTCCAGGCCGAGGGACTGATAACCTCAAACTCCTCCTCTCCTTATACTTTTCTACTTTGTATTGACTGATGAAGCCACTGTGTGGCAAACGTTTCCTCAATAAAGATACCAAATGTTCATATGTGTCTAATTTAACAACTTGTCGGTTCTCTGAACCATTCATCTACATGCTATATGTTTATTACGGTGGTCCGTAATGTGGCGAAATGTCGTCTATAGTTTTCTCCAAAATGTGGGTCAGTTGTATACTGTGTTGGGTCCTCTGATGTAACCCACGGTACTCCACATGGGACAGCCTACCAAAAATAAATAAAAATGGTACCCACTTAGACCAAAGTGGAACAAATGGGACCCAAATAGACCAAAAATGGAAACCCGAATGTATTCCACCAATTCACCTGTTCTCTCTCTCTCTCTCTCTCTCTCTCTCTCTACTTGAATAACTCTATAAATAACAAAAAAAGGCATAATACCGTGACTGGAACAATACATACACAACCCGCACATAGAAGAGGGGAACTTACCACGACGTTTCGGTCCGACTTGGACCATTTACAAAGTCACACTAACACAAATACCCCTTCTATGTGCGGGTTGTGTGTGAATAACTATGGTTGCAACACCCACATATCTATTACTCACACAGGTTTAGAACTAGCTTGTCGCTATAATAATAATAATAATAATAATAATAATAATAATAATAACTCGTACCTGAAAATATAAAAAAAGGTGGTGTACTGATGCCTGTGAGAGGCTCTTGGTCCCAAGAACTGGACCTATTCTACCCTTCCTTGGATCAAACCTGATTGCTTCCCATTCCCCAGGCGTTGTATGACCCTTACGGGTTCAGCGCTCCCCCATGAATATAATAACGGGCGTGGTGAACTGAACACAAAATTATGGAATTAACGCGAGACTCAAAGAACTATCAAAAATCAGACGATCAGTTGAGAGGCGACCCTGTGAAGGATACGCTGGATTAATCTGGTGACTTTTTCTTGGTGTATTTGGTGTCCCCACTGGGCCATTCAGTGTCCCTTTGGTCCAGTTGTTGTTGTCCCTTTGCCACTTTTAGTGTCCACTTGGTCCATTCGGAATTCTTCTGGTTCAGTGTTCATTTAGCTTCCTAAGTGTTCGTTTTGCTCCGGGGTGTCACTTTACTCCATAATAAGCCACTCTGCTTCATAATATGCCTCCCTTGCTCCATAATATATCCCTCTTGCTTCATAATATGCCTCCCTTGCTTCATAATATGCCTCCCTTGCTCCATAATATATCCCCCTTGCATCATAATATGCCTCCCTTGCTTCATAATATGCCTCCCTTGCTCCATCATATGTCCCCCTTGCTTCATAATATGCCTCCCTTGCTCCATAATATGTCCCCCTTGCTTCATAATATGCCTCCCTTGCTCCATATGTCCCCCTTGCTTCATAATATGCCTCCCCTGCTCCATATGTCCCCCTTGCTTCATAATATGCCTCCTGCTCCATAATATGTCCCCCTTGCTTCATAATATGCCTCCCCTGCTCCATAACATGTCCCCCTTGCTTCATAATATGCCTCCCCTGCTCCATAACATGTCCCACTTGCTTCATAATATGCCTCCCCTGCTCCATAACATGTCCCCTTGCTTCATAATATGCCTCCCTGCTCCACAACATGTCCCCTTGCTTCATGATATGCCTCCCTGCTCCATAACATGTCCCCTTGCTTCATAATATGCCTCCCCTGCTCCACAACATGTCCCCCTTGCTTCATAATATGCCTCCCCTGCTCCACAACATGTCCCCCTTGCTTCATAATATGCCTCCCCTGCTCCACAACATGTCCCCCTTGCTTCATAATATGCCTCCCTGCTCCATAACATGTCCCCCTTGCTTCATAATATGCCTCCCCTGCTCCATAACATGTCCCCCTTGCTTCATAATATGCCTCCCCTGCTCCACAACATGTCCCCCTTGCTTCATAATATGCCTCTCTGCTCCAAAATATGCCTCTCGTCTCGTATTCCTCTAAGGTCTATAATACGCCTCCCTGCTGCATTCATCATTACTTTTAGTCAATTTACTGCCCCTTTAACAAGTTTAATTTCCCAATTTTGAGTCTACCTACTCACATGGTTCACCAGTTTTTCCAACAGAATGTATTTTCTCGTTGACAGCTGGGAAATGAGTGTTGTAATGATCTTGTAAGTCTCCTCACATTGCATGTTTTGCATTCATCCATGACAAACTTGTGTGATCAACTTAAAAACAATGACATGACACAATCTTATCTGTAGTGGTCTTACGAAGACTGTGTGTGTGTGTGTGTGTGTGTGTGTATGTGTGTGTGTGTGTGTGTGTGTGTGTTTGTGTGTGTGTGTGTGTGTGTGTGTGTGGTAAACGAGTGATACTTTAATATGTCTTTTTTGTAACCATGAAAGAGAAACATATTTCAAGTGCTTTCGTGATAAATCAATTACGTTCTGGAGGAATACAGTGTTTGTTACGTACGTAATATTGATACATCATCAAGCACTTGTAAGTTGAGGTTTTGTGTTTTATATATGTCGTGCCGAATAGGTAAAACTTGCGATTTTGGCTTAAATTTTTTTTTTTTTTTTTTTTTTTTTTTTTATATTTTATTTAAGACAAATATATACAAACACATAAACTATATATGCTCTTGGACAAACAGGCCATTTAAAACCACAAACAGAACATAAAAACATAACTATCAATATATCCAAAACAACCCGTGCAAACTGCACACAATATAACAATATGTTCAACAAAACCTACACCTTGTCTTATTCTTTAATGGGTCTATACAAACAAACAAAACTATACAATGAAACCTACATTCATGGTCCAAAAACACCTGAATAAGAAACCTTATGTTTTTTTTATGAAAACAGGTGATTTACCATAACACACAACAAAAACTGACCCCATAACAAGAGGTTACACGACAACAGTTTCTCAAAAGAAAATACATTATCATCTGGCTATCACTTAGTAGACAACACTATGTCTACAGCACAACGTCACACAACTACACCGAAAAATCTGCCACAATACACGTTCTGGTTCACACATGAAAACACACTAGAAAATAAACACGTTATACAATCAGATGCTGCACAAAATTGTAAGTTCTAACAAAATATAATAAACACATACACAGCAAAACATAACCTAGAAATACAACAGAAACCTAGTGAGTTATCATTAACCTTTTCACAATAAGTATCAGCATCGCCTCAACTCTACAAAATTACATAAATTGACATTCACATTATACAATAGCCGGACATATCCTTATGAGTTATTATTTTGAAAACACCATAACCCATCAATCAGGACCTACCACTTAATGCACTACTCAGAACTAAAAGAACAGGATCTCTTCAAATGGGATCCCTAACAATTAAGTTTCCCCAGATATAGGTTTATATAAGCACACATCCTAATATATGTACATTTTATCGTCGCCCCCGTATATGCATGTCTGCATTTAATATTGTGTCTCTATGAACAATACCACTACTTTTATTATCTTATTTCCCAGACTAGAGCACTGAACCAGAAAAATCCCCCGCCCATTCCCTGATCATTGCCGAACCTAGAATACCCAGCTACTACCCCCCCTCCTCCCAATCCCTTTAAAACACAAACCCCCACCCCCTCTCCCCCCCCCTACCTACATTACTATCCTCCTACCCACCCTCTACCCATTTCACCCCCCGTGACTTCTACCATAATCAACACCAGTCCTTTCACCTTGGCACCCTCAACATGCTATTCACTGTCATCTCTTGATAACCACTCGAAAACCCTCTGTTCCATACCCCACTATACAAACTCCGATTCCTACATTTTGTCCTATAAAACCCCGCTCCTAAAGCCCTTATTCGAACCATCCCTCTCACGTCCCTCATACCCCAAGATATATGTATAAAATCCAACACCAAATAAGACATCCCTCTACGTATGCTTTCCGAGAAACTCCCAAATCTAAACTCAAAGCCCTCAAAACGGATACCCCTCCCCACCTACCATCCTCAAAACTCCCCAAACCATTTCCCCTTACTGCTTCCAAACCCTCACAAAAATAGATGGCGTGATAAGCTGTATCTACCTCCCCACACCTACGGCAATACCCATCCCCACTCAACCCCATCACATAAAGCTGGGCCCTGGACGCCAAAATACCCTGAAGAAACCTATACCCTGTTTCCCTCACCCTTGGGTGCACCTTCAACTTCTTTAACCACCCCCAAATTCCTTTCCAATCATACAAAGGATAAACCTCACTCCCTTGCATCTCCATTCTCTCCATCCCCAACCTATCCAAACGGCTTACTCTACACCTTCCCGGCTCCTTCATAACCAATAACCCTCGTAAAATAGCCTCACATAGATTGTTGGGAAGACTTCAGGATGTACACGTTTATAGAAGGGCCACAGATATATCAGATCACTTTTTAGTTGTAGCTACAGTGAGAGTAAAAGGTAGATGGGATACAAGGAGAATGGAAACAGCAAGTAAGAGAGAAGTGAAGATTTATAAACTAAAGGAAGAGGCGGTTAGGGTAAGATATAAACAACTGTTGGAGGACAGATGGGCTAGTGAGAGTATAAGCAGTGCGGTAGAAGATGTATGGGGTATGTTTAAGAATATAGTGTTAGAGGGTTCAGCAGACGTTTGTGGTTACAGGAAAGTGGGTGCGGGAGGGAAGAAGAGCCATTGGTGGAATGATGATGTAAAGAGAGTAGTAAGAGAGAAAAACTTAGCATATGAGAGGTTTCTAGAAAGTAGAAGTGATGTAAGGAGGGAGGAGTATATGGAGAGAAAAAGAGAGGTTAACAAAGTGGTGAAGCAATGTAAAAAGAGAGCAAATGAGAGGGTGGGTGAGATGTTATCAACAAATTTTATTGAAAATAAGAAAAAGTTTTGGAGTGAGATTAATAAGTTGAGAAAGCCTAGGGAAAGAATGGATTTGTCAGTTAAAAATAGGAGAGGAGACTTATTAAATGGAATATTTTGAGGAACTGTTAAATGTTGATGAATATAGGGAAGCTGTGATTTCGTGTATAGGGGAAGGAGGAATAACATCTTATAGGAATGAGGAAGAACCAGTTGTGAGTGTGGGTGAAGTTCGTGAGGCAGTGAATAGAATGAAAGGGGGTAAAGCAGCTGGGATTGATGGATAAAGATAGAAATGTTAAAGGCAGGTGGGGATATAGTTTTTGAGTGGTTAGTATTTTTATTTAATAAATGTATGGAAGAGGGTAAGGTACCTAAGGATTGGCAGAGAGCATGCATAGTTCCTTTGTATAAAGGCAAAGCTGACAAAAGAGAGTGTAAAAATTATAGGGAAATAAGTCTGTTGAGTATACCTGGTAAAGTGTATGGTAGAGTTATTATTGAAAGAATTAGGAGTAAGACGGAGAGCAGAATAGCAGATGAACAAGGAGGCTAAAGGAAGGGTAGGGGGTGTGTAGACCAAGTGTTTGCAGTGAAACATATAGGGGAACAATATTTAGATAAGGGTAAAGAGGTGTTTGTGGCATTTATGGATTTGGAAAAGGCATATGATAGGGTGGATAGGGGGCAATGTGGCAGATGTTGCAAATGTATGGAATAGAAGGTAGGTTATTGAAAGCGGTGAAAAGTTTTTATGAGGATAGTGAGGCTCAGGTTAGAGTATGTAGGCGAGAGGGAGATTATTTCCCAGTAAAAGAAGGCCTTAGACAAGGATGTGTGATGTCACCTTGGTTCTTCAATATATTTATAGATAGAGTTGTAAAAGAAGTGAAGTGAATCCCACCACCACATAACATTCAATGGAGCTCGATTCTACACTGCTGATGTAAATGGAGGCGACCTACCCTTGCTAGAACTGCATACACGGCTGATAAATGGCAGAGTCAAATACGCAACCATCCCATTTCCCGCTGGAGAAATACAACAACCAAACAAGATATTGACACTTGCTGAGGTACTAAAGGGAGTCTCAGATGCAGTTACAGACGCCGACTATTACAACGCCAAAGTACTCGTTGACGTCGTGAACAAAGCCACATTCAAGAAGTTAACAAATGGAACCCGAGAATAGACACACTCTAGAAAAACCAGTAACACCCTGACATAGACCAGCATCTCATCACCTAGAAATACTACATGCCAAGCCACCCTGACCTCCACTGTCAACCCAAGCCAGAGTCCAGCACCGTCACAAGCCACTTCCCAAGAGTAGAGCAGCATGCAGCAGCCAGATCAGCCATCATCTCCATGTCTTCTACATCGCCTACAAGATCCTGATCTCCAGCTCCTGTCCCCTATCGCTCCGCAGCTGGGTTAAGCCCTGGCACTTTATCTACGACTCAAGACAGTCCTCTCACCGACTTCTCTTCAGCTGTCCACACTTCCCCGCTCACCCACTTGTGGGTCTTACCTAGACTTGATTGATTGATTGAGAAGTGAATGCTTGGGTGTTGGCAAGAAGTGTGGGGTTAAAAGATAAAGAATCTAATACAAAGTGGGAGTTGTCACAGTTGCTCTTTGCTGATGACACTGTGCTTTTGGGGGATTCTGAAGAGAAGTTGCAGAGGTTGGTGGATTAGTTTGGTAGGGTATGTAAAAGAAGGAAATTAAAAATGAATATAGGAAAGAGTAAGGTGACGAGGATAACAAAAAAAATAGATAACGGAAGATTGGATATCAGATTGGACGGAGAGAGTATGGAGGAGGTGAATGTGTTTAGATATTTGGGAGTGGATGTGTCAGCAGATGGGTATATAAAGGATGAGGTGAATCATTGATTTAACGAGGGGAAAAAGGTGAGTGGTACACTGAGAAGCTTGTGGAGACAGAGAACTTTACCCTTGAAAGCAAAGAGGGGAATATATGAGAGTATAGTTATACCAACACTCTTGCATGGGTGTGAGATATGGGTTGTGAATGTTGCAACAAGGAGAAAGCTGGAGGCAGTGGAGATGTCATGTCTGAGGGAAATGTGTGGTGTGAATATAATGCAGAGAATCCGTAGTTTGGACATTAGGAGGAGGTGTGGGATTACCAAAACTATTATCCAAAGAGCTGAGGAGGGTTTGTTGAGATGGTTTGGACGTATAGAGAGGATGGAACAAAACTGAATGACTTCGAGAGTGTATAAATCTGTAGTGGAGGGAAGGCGGGGTAGGGGTCGGCCTAGAAAAGGTTGGAGGGAGGGGGTAAAGGAGGCTTTGCGTGCGAGGGGCTTGGACTTCCAGCAAGCGTGTGAGAGCATGTTAGATAGGAGCGAATGGAGACAAATGAGTTTTAGAACTTGACGTACTGTTGGAGTGTAGGCAAGGTAACATTTATTAAGGTTTTCAGGGAAACCGGCAGGCCGGACTTGATTCCTGGAGATGGGAAGTACAGTGCCGGCACTCTGAAGGAGGGAAGTTAATGTTGCAGTTTTGTAGCTGTAGTGTAACCTCGCCTCTAACAAGACAGTGATGGAGTGAATGATGATGAAAGTTTTTCTTTGTCGGGCCACCCTGCCTTGGTGGGAAACGGCCTATGAGTTAATAATATATATATATATATATATATATATATATATATATATATATATATATATATATATATATATATATATACATATAGGCAGCTTTAAGTTAATGGTCACAAAGCGCCTGGAGAATAGGCAGTAGTCTGGTTTGATGGAGGGGAGGGACGGAGAAAAGTCAATTTTTGACTCAAGGGCCCATCATCATCATCATCAACGCCCTTTAAATAGGGTCCGATTTGGAAGACGGTGGTGAGAATGGCCTATTTTGTGGCTTCTTTGTTGTAATTTATTTAGCTGTTTTGCTCTAAAATCCATATGTAATGTTCAATGACTGGTTGAGTTGTGTAACGTTTAAGAATGCAGTAATATTCAGTAGAACAAGTGTGTAAACATTGTGTGTGAATCGCGCTTTAAAATAAGTTATAGAAGTACAATTGAGGGAATGGGTAAATGCATGTGAAGAGAGTAACACGAAAATGAAACAAATAACAAAATAAAATTCATTTCTTGGAATATAAATCACAGGATTGAGCACACTATTATTTTCTTATTACAATTACTGGAGTGTTCAAATAGACAAGACTTACAGCAGTAAGAAATTGAGAGTGAATAAGATAAATAGTGGATGTTTGTGTTTATGTAGTGCCCAGTTGAGCCTCGGGGGTCCGGGGTGCAGGCTTCAAACCTGTAGCTGACTAACGTCAGAGTGGTTCGACTCCACCTACTGGGCGATGATTCTACAAGCACAGTCGCACATACCTCTACTGTGGGATAAAAAAAATTGACACATACATTTTAATGAAAATGAACTAGGTGCAAAAAACTTGTACTAAATTCTGGCTCTGGATATCAGTGATCCGTGTTCGAATCCAAATTCTCACTCTGGAAGACCATTAAATTTTTCTTATTAATTCGACCTCAGTGTATTTTAATGAAATTTTTAAACAAGCCAAAGAGAATCTGAATCAATGCATGTATCACGTAAGAAGCAAAAAAAATAAGAATAATAGAAAGAAACTTATCCAGCACAATGAGAAACATTATGGGCTGGGCTAGAGATACCGCCTCCCACTCACACATACTGTATTTACTATTTTTATATATTTTACATTCGTTCTCCGGCCTGAAGGAAGAATATAATAAATAACCTCACGTAGCCACCGAGCTTAGCATACACACCTAGAAAAAAATAAAAATTATAA
The DNA here is from genome assembly GCA_009830355.1 of Cherax destructor. Taxonomy (NCBI): domain Eukaryota; kingdom Metazoa; phylum Arthropoda; class Malacostraca; order Decapoda; family Parastacidae; genus Cherax; species Cherax destructor. The sequence goes on along the minus strand of WNWK01007133.1, from coordinate 345 downwards.
AAAATATATATGTCTATATGTTTACAGTTACTCTTCAATATATCAATTATTATTTTTTTTCAAAACGAGAGTGGGTGTAGGATTTTTACAACTTATTTATATCATTAATGTGAGTAGTATCCTTCGGCAAGCTTATAGATAATGGGACAGCTGTTGCCAAGGGGAAGAATGAAAAGTAAGTATATTTAGAAACAGGTAAACGTGAGTACAATTAACATACCTGGTAACATATTCGTAAGTTACATCGGATAACCCAAAAAAGACAAGGTGACTTATTTTTATTGGAGTCCTTGTATTATCTTGACATTGCTTCACAAAGATCACCTTCTTTTTTGATACCTGTTA